>PCFV01000827.1:0-13144 GCA_002812785.1 Phytophthora litchii
TCACTTAGCTACTTGACCATGCAAACCTACCCTTTTCCGGTATTTAAACTATACCAAGCGAACTTAACATTTACAAGAAACCTCTGTCAAACGGTTGATGCAAGATTGTATATTGGCTGATACATACTCTATAGCTTTGCGATCGAGTTGAGCGATTTGAACCATCTGAACTTGGTGTGGCTGGTGGGAAGAACCCGCCAACTCATCATTAGGATACGTTCATGAAGGCAACGAAGTTCAAAATGGTCAAACAAGTAGGAAACTCGAGTCTGGGTTATTGGAGACACAAAGAGGGAAGATGAGACCGTACACAACAACAGAGTCCAAGCGGCTGCACTTCCTTCCTGGTAAACTGGAGTGAGCAAAGAAAAAATTCCTTCGTGTCCGGTTTGCGGGAAGCCAAGCTGAATTCGCCATCTGGGATAGACGATGGCATCGCCGCGATGCCATTCTTCGTTTTGGTGCGACAGGGTAAAGTCGGTGGTGTTTATTGTCGTGAATTATGCGCTTCCCTCTACCAGTAGACACGTTTCCATCGCTGGTGGTATCGGAAGAGGACCAAATCGATCTCCTGCAATTATCGGACGGATTCATTAAAGAAGCGATTGAGGAATACAATGACTTTCGATATACCAACGGAGGCGTCCTGGATAAGGAGCGTTGGAAAGCCGTCAAAACTCGGGAAGGTGTGACGTCGTATCGCGACCTGCGCATGATTGATCCGGAGAGATCTCGCTCCGTCCCGAAAGAACGAGTTGGTTCAAGTGCAATGACTGCATCAACAAAGTTGTTTGGCGTCTTGGCAATAGGCACGATTGAAGGAGAATTCAACGACATGGCTTTCGGCTTAATCAATGGGAATACAGAAATGCTGAAAATCAAATCGTCGTACACTAACGACAAAATCGCGGATGCCAAGGTGCTAGCTGTGATTGCTGAGCCAACTCCAACAGAACCTATTCGAGGTACATATCTCAAGTGGAGTGTATCGACCGGAGCTCCGTTCTTACTACGAACAATTGTTCGACCACGAGATTTCGTGTATTTGGAGGCCATCGGTATCCTGAAAACTGCCTCTGGAGAACGAATCGGCTACGGTTTGATACATTCTCTTCAAATTCCAAACATTCGCGAGCTTACAGAGTACCAGATTGTGCGGGCAAATGCCTCTATCTGTGCTCTGTTTCGTCAAAAAGCTTCGGGGAAGATTGATCTCTACGTCAAAGGGTTCGTTGATGCAATGGGTGCTATACACTCAAGCGTAGCTGTGCCAGCTACGGCTGACGGACTCATGTCGTTTAGAAAAATTGTTCATTGTGGACAAATGAAGAAGCTCAACTGGATTTTGAAAACCAAGAAGACAGTGATGCTGGATCATGGTAGCCAGGATTGCGTTGTTTGCACCAACTCAGTGAGTCGCCCTAAATGCTGCCAAGTTTGCTTAAACACCATGTGCTCTCGCGTGCAGCGTCACGAAGAAACTTAGTTTTCTGTCTCCAACAACACGTCGGGTATCACAACGCAGTTTAGTCTTCTGTGTTCGATGTTTGCTAACCGCATTCAAAGCTGATGCTCTCGAAATCGCAACGGAGGAATTGATCCATCAAAATCCTTTCGGCTTTTACGAGGCATCTACAAACTCGACGCCATCGTCCAAGATGGTGTCACCCTCAAGTACAAACCCTCCTGACACTACCAGTGAGTTTTTCGGCTAATACCAACGAATCCGTTACCATATTTCGCACGGGACGTGATAGACCTCAGTTTTGGCAACCGTCCGTTCATCCTGCTTAGTTTGCTACGACAGCCAACGATAAACCAACTAACCACAATGCCGTCGGAAGGCGATACGGATGATATCCTTGAAATTCGAGATAATGAAGACGGCAACGGCAGTTCTTCATTGTCATCCTATGACTCAGAAGAGTTTGGACTTGTAGCACGAAAGGGGTTTGCACGAATGTACGTGCTTTCTCGAAATATGCGAGTAGGTGATGAAAAGGACTCAAAAGGAGAGTCCTCGAAACAAGGGAGTTGGAACTTGCTATATGCAAGTGGACAGCATTATTTCCATGGACCGATCGAGTTACCTGAAGATATTCAAGTGCGTGAAGAAGACCAAAGTCGACCCACCAGTTTCTTCGAAAGTATTTCGCGTCAACATGAAGGTGGAGTGGAGCTTAAGGACATTCCAAGATTGCTGCCGTTGCTTCATGCCCAGCAGGACTCGCTTACTGTTGTTGATGACGTGGTTGAATTAAGTTCTGAACAACGAGATGCTGTGTACCAAATGTATGAGGTTGGTGAGTTTTTCGTTGAGGAACTGGCAAAGCCCCGCACGACTGAAAGCCTTGAACGTGGATCACGTGAATTACCGTGGCTGGCTCAAGCTACGGAGAACAATAACCCGGCATTCTTTGAGTTGCAGACTCACCTAAATACAAATACCGATCTCGCTAATGCAGGAGTTCGGCTTATTGTGATGAAGCTCGTAATTCGTGGTGTACTTCTCGACATCATCTACTCTCGAGACTCGTACTTTGTCACACTTCGGGAGAATGCGGAGGAAATTGCCCTTGAAGACACTTTCGTGCCGAATAGTAAGCTTTACACATACGCAATGTTATGATCAATGCCATCTAACCAACGAGATTGTCTATGATGAATTGTCATGTAGTTGCTAACGCTGGTCCGTGCTACTTAGTGCGTCGCTACAGGTACGATTGAGCTGTACAAATGTTTTCCTACACTAACATGGGAATGTCAATAGTGACGAGGATCTCAAACAATTGCTGCTGTGGTGTCCACTACCCACAGATACATCATCGCCTTTATCGCTTCATCAGCCATCCACAACGAAGGCTAGCAGTCCTGGAGGGAAGTCTCGACGAGCTTTGGCAGCAAATGATACGCAACTTTACTGCCTCATTGCAAAGCGCATTCAAACCAGAAAGAATGCAAAAACCACTAAGAAGAAGAAGAATTCGTTGAGCGACGCGAAGCGTAGTGAAGATGATGGAGACGCGGACGATGAATCTGGTGATATCGTCGACGATGCGGTTGTTTTCCAGTTCAATCAGTTCGTTTACCATGGCAGCGCTCAGCTTCCTACAAGTATGCTGGATGACGCTGGAGCACTCACTGCTCGTGGATTCCCACTACTTCGTGCACAAGCAAGTGATCTAGCTTTTGCTGGGGTGTACGAGAAATTACTTGGACCTGGAGGTGAACATGAAGCTGAGTTTCCCTGTACCAGGTTTTTGAGCCGCTTTGCCACGGTACACAATCGACTTCAAGACGAGATTGGTTCCGTGCTGCTGGATCTCCTCCTTGGAGCGCAAAAGTGGGTTAGTGAGTTTGTGAAAGAAGTTCCTACTGCAAGTGGTGGGAATTCTCTCATTGCGACGCACTTGGCACGTTGGTTGGAAGTTGAGGATGGCTCTGAGTCATTCTTCGAACTTGAGTTGGCTCGTGGTTCAATATGCCCATTTGCTCAAATTGTAGATGAAGATGATGCTTACAGTGAGCAACAACCATTAGATTTGGTGGTTTGGAAAGGAATCGTGCATGATGCACTGCTTGGCATCATCTACCGTCGTGGCAGCTTCTTTATGACTTTGAAACCTGTTGTAGAGTCTTCAGACGTTGTAAGTGACGGCGTACTAGACGATGATGCCTCAGTCCAGCTTTTTGCTGGAGTACCGCCACATTTGAATAAGGGTCGAGGTTATCTCGTTCGCCGCCTGCCCTGCACAGCAGGAACTCCAGCATGGTTGGCTGGAGCGAAGTTACTTCTATGGCAAACAATTCTCAGTCTCAAACGTGAAGAACACGACGAAGCTCAATTCCATGCAAGCGAGAGTAAAACACCATGCAAAGATTGGTTCGAGGACAGCGACGCTAAAGCTGAGTTCAAAACCACATCGAAAGCGCAGTCCAAGCCTCGTCCAGTCGAGCACGCAGATGAAAAACTCACTTCCGGATCCAGTACTTTTCCTAAGGCAGACAAGGTGGCACGACCACACCATGTTTCTCGTCTTTCAAGCAGCGAAGCACTTTTAGCCCTTCAAGCCAAGGTTCTAGCTTCAGCTCAACCAGTTCCTTGGGATCTACGCACAGGTCGTCCACTCTAGCCAACAAGGCGATGAGTGCTACAAAACAAAAAATACAGCTCTATGCTCTTTGATCTGCTCTATTGAGGTGTTGGTTCAGCTATGAATCGACCTGTAGGGCGTAGCAAAATTGTTGGAAGCCGTTGTAGTACTTGCCGAACGTCTAGCATCATGTCGTCGTGTGTGAGTAGCTCCCGAGCACTTAGACCAGACACAGTAACTAGAATTTTGGAGACATCTTGCTCTGGCATTGCAGAATCTGCACTTTGAAGACACGTCCGGAGTTCATGCAATGAGACCATCAGTGCTCCTGCATCGGTCAACGGCTCATTTATCTCGAAATCACTGGCATTTGGCTGCACATGAAGTCGAATTTGTCGCTGGACATGCTGGCGGAATGTCAACAGATCATCGAGACGCTGCATTCTCAAACATTCAGCAAAGTTAGCTTGAGATTGTCCAAATCGTGCAGCAACTTGTGGTTTTGTCTTCAGTGCTTGGTTAGAACCAACAGGGTGGTGTGCCAACAATGCAGAATAATCAACTTGTGGTTGACCGTGTAAATCTACGAGCAGTGCACGATGAAGCTGACTCAACGCAGTATCCGACTTCCAAGGGAACACAAGTCGCAATGTTCGCACTACATCAGCAAGCGATACACGACCGGGAGGAAGCAAAATGTTCACTGAAGTGTTCAATTCGCAGTCAGATGACGAGTTGGAGAAATGTCGATCATGATCCACAACAACGAGGGCTTCATGCAGCATTGCAAATTCTCGGGTTTGGTCACTACGTGCCTCAATTGGAAGTTCCTGACTGAATACGAGATGGAATAACCTGCATGTGCTGGACTGAGTACTATAGCGCTCTAATCCATTCAGGAAATTGTAGACAAGCTCGACTCTATCTGCGCGATTGTCTCGAGACCGTTGCAAGAAGCGTTCGAGTGCAATAGTTAGTAGCGAAGACCCAGCAGCAGACGTCAATGCCGCAATAGAGCTTTCATTACCAGAAACTAGAGATGATCGAGTGGTGGAGTGCCTGTGTTGCGCTACTCTCAGTAGCTCGTCCAATTGATCCCAGACTTGTGAAACAAGCTGCTCGATCTTCACACGAGGGAAGAAGAGATTCCTCACTAAACCATCATGTTGCAAGTAATTGGGGACGTCTGGACCCATTCCTCGACCAGATAGAAAATCCCCAAGCGCTTCGGATGATTTGACGAGTTTTTCAGCAGTGATTGCATTGAATTCCACCAGTTCGGCAGGTTCTGTGAGGAATATTACTGGGCTTTGTGAATATCCGTCGTCTTCTCTCTTATCTGCAAGCAAAGCAAATTGCTGCTGTTGAATTTGTCTTAATCGTTGAGTAATAGTCGCTGCGGCTGAATCAATGCCTTCAGAAATGGTTGATGCTGTGGAAATGCCATTCAGGAGCTCAAGAAGCTCAAGTTCGAGACCAAAACCATCTAACCCCATCAAAAACGCGTGATTCAATGCGATGTGCTTGCTCTCCACATTTTCTGCGCTTGTATTCGACGAATTGTTCGGTGTAGGTGAACTTGATGCTGTTGTTAGAGCTGTAGTTAACTCTTGCAACTCTCGACTGAGTAGTACAATGGTGTTCTTGTCCGCAGCAACGTGTTCTCCATTTCCTTGCTCTTCTAACGCAGCTACTGTCTTCTTGAGCTCAGCAAGTTCATCGCATGCGTGATAATACCTAGCAGTAACCTTTTCCAGTGCTCTGGCGTCTTCGAGCGAACGTTCATGACCAGCTCGCAGACTTTCATCATGTCGACGAACACTACTAGCTAGAGCTAGTGTCGAGCGTTGCATTTCTGCAAGTTTTCTCTCCACTTGAGCTACATTATCCTTCTCATTCGCTAACGCTGCACTAAGGCGAGCATTTTCTGCTGCACTAGCAGCTAACATCGCTTGTGTCTCGGCAAGTCGATGTTTAAGTGTAAGCGATCGAGCCTTAGCTTCTGCACTACAGGCACTTAATTGTCGAAGACAATGAGTCTCCACACTTTGAAGCCGTGTATGTAACCCCGGTACCATCAAACTTCGGGCATGTAATGATTCGACTGCATGCTCGTACTCGTCTCGAATACGCACCAACACCGGTGCATATACACTAAACCCGTCAATAAGTTTGTTTAGTGCTTCTCGAACAACCTGAAGTCGTCGTAAACTTGGTTTGCTTGGTGTGCCAGGCAAATCTTCTCTTCCTCCATGATCAAGCTCAGAATGAAGAAAATCTAGTAATTCTTGTAGTAATACAGGTCGTGTTCGACTGTCATCAACGAGCCTTGTACGGGTTTGAAACTTGCGTACTCTTGGTGAAATGGGAGAAAACGGATCGAGATCAATAGTCGATTCATTTTGTACTTGTTTCGTAGGACTTCCAGACGCAAATGTTAGTGGCCATGAAGCCACTTGAGCTGCTCGTTGTTGACGATGATGTGGTTTATCAAGTTGGAAATGAGTCACAGTAGGTGGTGATCTTGGCGATAGAACACCTTCATTGACAATTCGTCTTGAAGATTGAACAGTGGTAATATCGTTGACAGGTAGTAAAGGAGGAAGGGATGAATTGATACTTGTAGAACCTTTGGCTTGTGTACGTCGAGGTGGTGGACTGGCAAGACCAACCGAGACGAAATCCATCACGAAAGCTGCAGGAGTATGATCAAACTCGGCTAAAAGTGTAGCAAAAGCAAGTAGGGGACAACTTTGGAGGCAAACCGTTTCTGACTTGGTGCAAGTCTTGCTCAAGTCATGGGCAATACATTGAACCTCGACTCATCAGACCCCATCGTCAGCGATGATCCCTTACTAAAGGTATGCGTAACAAACTCCAGGATTTTAAACCGATATCAAGCTCACTGCTTTCGTTGGTCTTTTGTCTTCAGGATTATAGAGCAGGTTAGTGTGATAGCGTTGTTGTTTAGTGGACAAGTCAAGTTAACTTTGATTTGTTCACATGATAGCAACCATTGATGACTTTCACGATGCCAAGGAGAATTTTGACACGTTACAAGCAACTGTGGGGGACAAAATGACTGTCACCCCGGAAGAATTCGATGACATTTTTTCGCTTATATGCCAAGACCCAGTAGAGCACTTTGAACTTTTCGACGCATGGGAAGTCGGCAAGGTGGTCTGTCACGAGCTCGAACTCTTCATTTTCCTAGTTAGTGCCTCAAATACTTATCGATTTTCTGTCTTTATGTCGACACAGGTTGATGCAATGGATGTTTTCGCTGTGATTATCGTTTTCTGTGACGCGACCATGGAGGAAAAGATTCCTCTGCTTTTTGATTTCTTTGACTTCGACCATTCTAAGGAGATGTCACAGGATGAGCTAGTATTAATGATGCTTTGTACAACTCGAGGACTCTGTAAAGTGGTTGGAATGCCTCGTCCAGCTACGGATTATCTCGAGGCTCTCGCCACTGACGCTTTCTCGCATATTGATCGAAGCGGTCAAATCTCGCTGAAAGAATTCACTGAGTGGGTACTACACGAACGCAATGTGATGGCATATCTTGCTAAATTCGCAAATATTCGTGTGATTTACGATAACCAAGTGAAGTACGACTTAATGCTAAAGGAAGTTTGCACTGCGTTCCTTAATTTTGCAGATATGGACGCAACCGAACAAGACAAACAAGACCGGCAAGTTATATTTTGCCCCGAAGACTTTTGTGAGGAAATGATTCAGCGCTACTGTCCTACCGCAGAGAAACACGAGATCGAGTTCTTGATGCGTACGATGAATACTATCATGAATAGCAGCAACGGCATCAATCCGAAACTAGACGATACAAACAAAGCGAGTAAAACGATCTCGATGGATACGTTTTTTCTGGTTCTATCACCTTACGCTGCCTTCCTCACAGCTGATGATGATGGAGAGCACTCAATTAGTATCAAAGAGCTGAAGATTTTGATATGGTTACTGCGTGGATCGGAACCAAGCCCCACAGTGATTGACAGCTTCAAAAAGTCACTTGATGGCATGCATGGTGAATCGCTTAGCGCGATCGAGTGGGTCTCCTGTGCTCTTGAGACCAACGCAGGAACGGCAAGTCAGTCGTTCGCGAACGAGATTCACCTGCTTTTCGCAACTTCTGACCTAAGCGGAAACGCCATGCTGTCATTACCAGAACTGGAAACAGGTCTTGCTAGTGTCTTCGCTGTTCACTTAAATCGTGTGAAAATATCAGTTAAACCTGAAGCTGCTACATCACCCGAATCAGCATGGGAAGAACTCACAGCTCCGGAACGAGTGGATAGTCAACGAAAAGTTAGATTTTCATCAATAACCAGTCTTATTACTGAGTTGACCAAGGAAATTATTCAGGAGCTGGATGCAAACAACTCGCAACGCATCGAATGGTATGAATTCCGCCAGTATCTTGATTACCTTGAACAGCGCGTGTTGGAGACGAAATCTCTCATCCAAGAACACAATCTAGACCCATAAAATCGCAAGATGACAGAGTGATAGTGATAAAAATTAAGCATGATGTGTAAGGGAACTGATATAAATGTTGTTGCTGCTACTTGTCGCCGACTCGCTTGGGATTTCCTATGTTCCTACCTTCTTCGCGACGACTTGCTCACATGATAGCCTGGATTCTAGGCCCAGATCTTGAGTAGCGTGTCCCAACTACCTGTGCACAGTGCCTGACCTGCCGGGTTGACACCGAGGCAAGATACGCGATTCTCATGACCCGCAAGCTGATAGATGTGCGCACCAGTAGTGCTGAGCACGTCCCAGCAGTAACAGTTGTAGTCGTCATATCCAGCAAACAGGAAGCGACCAGACTTGGAGAAACTCACAGACGTGATGCCACACAGAATCTTGTCGTTGCTGAAGTTGTTGAGCTCGCCGTACGCTCGCAGGTCAAAGAGTCGGCAACTCGAGTCATCGGAGCCAGTACCAAGTGCGTTTCCATTGGGAAAAAAATCAACCGAGTTAATATCCGACTCGTGTCCTTGGAATGTGTGCGTGGTCTTGCCAGTACGGATATCCCAGACCTTAGCGGTGGAGTCACATGAACCCGAGATAAACATGCTCGGGTTGTGTGGGTTGATACTAACCGACATGACGTCGCCCGAGTGTTCACGGAAGGTGGTTTTCACCTCTCCACTCTCAACATCCCACAGGATACAGTTGGAGTCTCCCGAGCTCGTGACGATGTTGGATTCATCAATAAACCTGCAGCAGCTCAAGTAGCCATCATGGGCAGCAAGTTCCTTGGTAGCTCGCATCACTTGAGCCTGCGATAGGTGAAAGATGCTGCAGAGGTTGTCGAGACCTCCACAGGCCACCATGTTACGTTGCTTCTGCTCGAAAGCACATGTCATAACCCAACTGGAACGTAAAGGAATAGCCTGGATCTTGTTGGTCGTCTGGGCATTCCAAACAATAAGTTTTCCGTCCTGAGAAGCCGAAACAAGGCTCGAACTGTCACCACCCCATTGCATGGCATAGATCTTGCCAAAGTGACCTTTCAGTAGTCGTCTGCACTTGGGCGGGGCCGGGATCGGCTTGGCTCCAGCACTGGCATTAGCGCTCTGGAAACCACCGTCGCTTTTGGCGTCTCGAGTCTTTTCAATCGTCTCTTTGAGACTTTCACATTTCTTCTTGAGCTCGGCAGCATCACCCATGATGAAAAAAGTGTGTTTGGGCTACAGAGGTCGGTTGATGACGGAACTTGGCACGGGAGATAGCCTGGCGGCTAACGAAGCGCTGGACGAAGTTTGGTGCAAGATGGAGCGCACAGCGAGGAATGGAGACGCTCTCAAGGAGCGACGGTTGAGAAGTATTTCCATCTGCCTCTTTGAAAAGGCGAGAATATCTTCCATGGATTGCGCTGATTGGCGGAATTATTGCTGAACTGTCGAAACGAACGTCGTCGAAGTTGACCACAACATGGCTACATTTAGACTGCCAATGATACAGTCTTTGTTTTTGTGATCGTCAAGACAGGCATGACATGTTTTAACTGATTCATTCGTTGACAACGAGTTATTTGACGTGGAGGTCCAATGATTTGCGATGATTATGGAGGAATGACAATCTCTGAATTACCACCGTTATTGGTTCAATGTAAGAGAGTCCAAGTGGCTGCTCTCAAAATGCAAACAGATCACGGATTCCTTGGAATGCATTCTACGCGTTATGTGAGACTCGCGAGAGAACTCTTGTATATATGTGATTCTGTTATTCTCTCACTCTTCAATCTTCTTGAAACCCCACAATCATTTCAAGTTTGGGAACGATGCCTACTGCACCGACTGGAAAAGGCCACCGTTTTGACATCGATTCTCAACGTCTGTCGTTCGTAAGCGGTGCGAAGGATCTTGAAGACGGCTATGCTGGCATCAAGACTCCACAGTCCATCGGTGCACCTCCACCCGGGGGTCCTGGTGGAGCTTTGCGCGAAGGTGGTGTGCCTATTTTGACGAGCAAGGAGAATATCGGCCTCCTTTTCCAGTATGCAGCAGTTGGTGTCGTCTACGGCATGCTGCCTGAGACTATCTACCCCTTCATGCAACAGTACCTCAACTGTTCTGGCTCTCAAGTTACCGCTGCTGATCAGCTTGTGGTTCTACCCTGGAGTTTCAAGGTTTTCTACGGCATCCTGTCCGACTGTCGACCCATTTACGGATACCGTCGACGGCCGTACATGCTCATTGGGTGGACCATTTGCATCATTATGCTGCTCGTCATGGCCATCATGCCAAGTGGCAAGCCGTACTATAATGTTTCCTCCGATCGCGACGTCGACATTGCCGACTACACCCCGAGAACGAGGCACGTATCAACTATGATTCTCCATCAGAAGGGGCCAAGTACATCATTCTAATGTTCTTCGCTGCGTTCGGGTATGTCATGTCCGATGTGTGTGCTGATAGCATCACATGCGAATTGGCTCAGCGCGAACCATTGGATAAGCGTGGTAAGACTCAATCCTGTATCTACGCAGTTCGCACGATTGTGGTTATCATCGGCGAAATTATTGTCGGATTCTGCTTCAACGGTGAGGAATATGGTGGTGACTTTGACTTCTCATTGAGTTTCCCTTAATTGATGGTTATCATACTCGTACTCATGGTCTCGGTACTCCCCGCCACTTGGTTCTTTATCAAAGAAGAAAAGAGTGAGGCTGCTAATTCCGTGAGTACATCAACAGTTTCTGGGATTTGCATTGCAGTCGTGCAGTTTACCATGTGATCGCGTACTCTTCAGTGGGATATTCGCTAGCATCACATACACTGCTAGTTCTCCCGTGCAGTCCTACATGGTCGGCGTGACACCTATCAACAGTACCCTGAGTGACATCTTGAGCAACTTGCTTTTTGCTGCTGGTATGATGATCACATCGAAGTGGGGTCTGCATTGGAATTGGCGTGTTATGACCGTACTCACTGGAACCACTGTGTTACAATCTGCTGGGATTAGGCAGTGATCGCGAAAGAGCAACACATACCTGTATGGAATGGACTATACTCCACGAGAGCGTTGCTGACGCCGTTTCTTTGATTATGTAGACTCTCTCCACTGTACCGGCAACTCCAAATGGAAATACTGTACTGCATTGACGAATACTCCTCAAGATGCATTCATTTTAATGGTTCATGTGCAACTCAGAATGCATTGGTATCGGATACACAGTGCAGTGTATACACTCAATACATCTGCACACAAAACAGAGTCCATGCACGATAAAGCACCGGCCCTACCCACAGCAGGATGACAACTTTCGTTTGGTTGGGTTGCCTTTCTTGACTGCCATTTTACAATCTACCGCATCTTGAACATAATACCTATCAAGCTCATCGAACCTGTTGAGCAATGCAATCGAGTACCCTCAGCCCACCTAACAGTTTCGCGTTAACTGACACGGTGATCGGCAATGTCCTGCTGTCTTCCAGAATGGTCCGTGGTGCTCGCGTTCGTGATGTCAGACAGAAGCAAGGACACATTGACCATATTGACCACATTGACCGCATTGACAACATTGACAGGAGATCGCATCTACCACGAACGCGATATCATCAAACACCCTATCAAAAACCATATCGAGACTACCCACCAGATACTAGTATGCCGGAGAGTCCTGTCAAACACCAAGTATCAACGGGTGCGGTGATCTTGTCGTCTGTTGCTGAACTGATTGGGCAGACGGATTCGTCGACCGGCCGAAAACGAGCTTCCTGCCTCTCGTCAGACCTCAAGACTGCCAACGAGGTCATCGCGAGTGTCCAAGCGACACACCACCACATCACTGATGAACTACAGCAGGTCATCGTCACAGAAGCCTTGAAGAAAAATATTCGCCACCGAGAACGTTGTCGGATCAACCAGGCACGCTACAGACAGAGGCAGATGAAAGTGGAAACCGACATCGAAGACGTCATTGCCAAGCTCAAGTCCGAGATAAACGGTCTCGAAGCGAGGTGCACAGACTCCTCTCACATCCCAACAACACCGACGATTTGGGCACTCGCAGCAGAATACTTCCGTCACTTCAACCACTACGTTTCGTCTCCCGCAACACTGCATGCTACAGCATCAACCTTTCTCCATGACATCATGTCACCAGACGTAGTGGTGGGGTCGCATTTCGGAGTGGAGGTACAACTGGAGAACTGGAGACTGTTCGCACTCTACTTCGACGACGTTCAGTTGGAGGTGCAAAGTATGAGTATGATCAACAGCGATACACTGGTAGCTAGCACCACCACCAACGTCACTCTCACCAACAATACCTTGCGCCGAGCGTTCCCACACTTGAATAGTGACGAATATGGCGGCATTAAAGGAGGTGAGTGGTCTCCGCTAGCTGCTCGATTGCTTGGTCAGAAACTCGTGATGCGTGGTTCGGTGGTGTTTGAGTGGGACAACGCGACGGCTAAAGTGGTGAGACTGCACTTCCAGGCGGATATGATGAGTCAAATGGTGAAGTTGCTGGGGAGTTTGAGAGATGTGGCTTATGTTTTCAGCAAAGGTCG
>PCFV01000828.1:0-13094 GCA_002812785.1 Phytophthora litchii
CGGCATACGAGATCGTAGGTGAGTACAGCCACGCAGAGTACCGTAAAAATCGCGTTGAGTGAAAAGTTCAACTCTAATAGTTTACAAATCGAAATGGATATTTTCCGATGTCCTCGGCTCACGGAGCAGGAGCGAGTAGAACACTAAAATGCGGAAAATCAATCTTCACGTCAATTATCACGATCAAAAAGCACGGCGATGAGCTTTGAGTCGCTGACACACATCAAGTTGTCTGGCGATTCCACAAACGATTTGAGTGTTGAATATCGCCGACTTCAGCGTCTACGAGCGTGGTTTGGGCACGTAGAGATTTGCTACAGGCAAAATATATGCGCCTCCTACAGCGATGATGTGCTGTGTCCACGGATGAGTATCCAATTCCATCAGCAGACACACGGCTTGGCCAACCTCAGAGATGCCGCATGGTAAACACGCTGTGTCCAATGGAGCGATTGCTCCAAATCGGGTGTAGTCCAGCAGTGCTTGCTTGAAAGCTGCTAGCGTCAGTGGGTTTTGGATATTAATCCTCGCAGGCGACGCCGGTACAGCAGCACCTCCACTTGCAGCTTGGTTGTTGGCACTGTTGATCGCTTCCACGAACTCATGGACGGACTTCCATTCCCGATGATCAAAGGAGGAATGTACCACCAGCTTCAGGATTTCGTCGTACAAGTGCTCCTTGCCATTGCATCGAAGACGTCTTTCAAAGTGTAATGCGAAGATTACACACTGTGGCTACCTCTGTAGAGGAGTGGGCGTGACGGTCAGGGACTAGCGTTGACTATCAGTGATAGTGGGGTGCAGGTATTTGCGCCGTGAGCGACAGAGCTGCAAGAATATACTTTCAGTTTGCAGTATATCAAGTCCTACGGACTGTGTTCTGGGTTTTCAGATAGAACCCCCTTTTGACTCGTAGAGTCGTACGTCTTCCTCTGACGCAAAGCTACGGCAGCCCCACTGCCCTTGGTAGTACTTGTAGTCAATCTCTCACCTGAGTTGGAGTATACTGTTCCTGTGTGAGGATGGAGCAAGATACGTTTGCAAACCTCGCCTCCAGGCAACAAGAGGCGCTTAAAAATTGATGTCCTTGTTGGGCCCGGAGGGCGTGACGCATCTTGCATCACAAGGCCCGGACGCTATCAATGCGCGTCTCGAGGCTTTCTCAAGTTTTAAGGACGCTTTGTTGGAGTACATACAGCAGATGATGAGCACGGCGGCTCCTCCAATGGAAGCAGCCGTGTTGCAAGGGTCGACTCGACCGAAACCACTCATGGTAAGTTTACAGTCCTTCGAAGGAAAGGACGGAGGAAATTTCATGCTGTCGACCAGAGAGGTTGAAATGGCCATGAGTTCGGCCTTGCTCCAAACTTAGCGCCAGCGTGTAGCGCTTGCGATTGGAAAGCTCAGTGGGCGAGCGTGTGAGTGGGCACTTACGAATGGGGCGTCAGTTGACGCTTCCTTCCCAACATGGGATGAGCTGAAGCGGCAGCTCTCACGAGTAGTGTATCCCCCGAACCATGCGTATCGCGTGCGTTTACGCTTCCTGGTATGTCGTCAGGGCAAGTAGGAGTTGCTGAATTATGTCCAACAGCTTCGCACGCTCATTGATGGCATGTTTGCCGATCCCCTGTCTGAGGCAGTGACCACCATGGCCTTTGTGGACGGTCTCTCCAGACCGGTGAGGCGTGCACGGAAGTCTTCCGTAGCCGTCCAGCCTCGTTCGAGGAGGCTGTTGCCGTGGCGTTGAACGCCGAGCACAATTTCAAACCTGCCCGTAATCGGTTGGACTATTCCTCAGGCGGATGGACCGGTCCCGATGGACCTCAACTATGCTGAAGGGGCTGAACTTCGAGCTGCTGAACAGCGCCGCGGTATCCGCCGCTGTTTCTCTTGCGGGAGCACCGACCATTTGAGACCGACATTTCTGCTGCGCAAGCTCCATCCCGCTTCGAGTCAGAACACTGATTCGTCGCGGAGAAACGACGACTCCCAGTAGGCGTGAGGCCGCATGCTATGGATGAATTGAGTTCTGTTGTACCCTCAGAGATGTAGAGGTCAGCAGGTCTTGGCCCTGGAGAGATTCGTTATCCCTTGAAAGGATCGTGTATGCAAGTCGGGATTGCTGGTCATTGAGGCGACCGCGAAGGGATTTGAGAAGCCGTGGATCGTGTTGATCGATTCAGGGCGTCGGGCAAATACGTCCGGCGCTCCAATGTGGAAGGTAGTCAGCTGTATGTTGAAGCGCTACAAGCGCGTACTAGTGACGGAGTCACTGTCCGTCTAGCGATTGGAACCCGTGTTACGGTGCCCAAGGTCCCATTGAATTTGGGCGTGAAGTTCTTAGACTTCGACAACACGAAACGCTGTTTGGTCTAGGTATGACCTCATACTTGGCATGGCGTGGCTGGAAGACCACGAGTCATGGATCAACTGGAAGTCGAGAACATTAGGTGCTACGCAGTTTTCTCCTAACGGAGCTTTGGCGAGTCATGAACCCACCTCTGCTAGGACGCAGAAGCGCTATTGGCGCGAGTACTGGACCGGATCGATCTCCTGGACGTTGGTGTGCTCAAGTTAGACAACGCCAGTGTTGGGGACACTAGTCCCAAGGGAGCGACGTTGACAACGCCTGCTGGTCCTGAGCGTGACTCGTTTGACGAACGTGAAGTGGCACGTAATCCACTATCAGATAAGCGACGCACCACCGCGTGTCCAGGTGGACGCGGTCGGCGGCAAGCCGGCTGGAACGTAAGTGCTTTAGCATTTGGACAGGTTGGCGGTGATGTCGCCTTGTTGCCCTCCTCCACCCGGTCTTAGGCAAGGAGGAGGAAAAGGAGGAGTCGTAGAGCATCTGTTGCGCGAAATGTCCAGCGTGTTGAGCGACAATGGTCCACGCGACTGTGGTGACCAGTTGCACACACTCGTTAATGGAATATCGGGAGAAGTCGATGGCGACGTCAGCTTAGTGACATCCCAACTGTGGATGCTCTGTTTGAGCTAGACGAGATGTCTGTAGCCGAGTTCGGCAATACCTTAAAGGCGGGCAAGTTAGCTGAATTGGTCATGATACGACCGGAAGAGGAGCTGAACTCGTCGTCACTGGTCGACGAAGCGGTCCTGGAGGATACGAAGAAGGAGCTTAATGCGCGAAGTGGATCGGTAATCCTGAAAGATCCGTCGGATCCGTTCCACCCGTTGGTGGTGAGGTGTGGAGACGTTGTCTCGAAGACTCTATCTATGGGTATCGAGGTGTTCGTCATGAGATTGACTTGGTTCCAGGTACCAAATACACGGCAGTGGCCTCTCCCGAGGGAACAGTGTGACGTCATTGACGACTTTTTCCGTACGAAGCACGAGGCTGGGTTGGTGCGAGAGAGGAAATCTCCACACTCCACGTCCACGTTCGGTGTCAGAAAGCTTAACGGCAAGTGGCGCATTGTGCATTCTTTCAATAAGCTGAATGCAGCCACTATCCCGGCACAGACGCCGATTCCTGGTAAGGATGTTCTCCAGAACAACATTACAGGGTGTACGTCGTAACTTTGTTGATGGTTACTACTGATTGCTCATGCAAGCTAGTTACATCCCGCTTACAGCGGTTAGCACTCCGAGCGGTGTGCTCTAGTCAAATTCAGGGTGCCCTTACTAGGCTCTGAGCCGTTTGTGATCTTACCGCTGTGCGGAAACAAGTAGATGACTTCCTGTCATTACGCCTCAGCGTTTTACGTCACGTACGTGATGCAATGGCTGAAAGCCAAGATGTTCAAAAGGAACAAGCGGATGCAAGAGGTAGGAGCAATGTGTGGAACTTTGAGGTCGGAGACCTTGTTTTATTAAACGCTAAAAACCTACCTACACATGCAGTCTCTGCGGTCTTCAAGATCCCTCGCTTCATCGAACCGTTCAAGGTCGTGGCCAAGAAGGGTCTTGAGTACACACTGAATCTTTCCATATTGGGTTTCCTACCTAACTCGGTACGTTGCCTCGTAGTCATCAAGGACATACAGAATAGAACGTATCCCCACTTTGTTGTTCTTTACATTATCCGTTGCGATACCCCCAAAACGTTACTAACAGATTACCATCCTTCGCTTTACCATCCGTAGCAAATGATCGGCTAGCGCAAATCAGTGTGTGGATACTCAATCCTTCTATAGCCTTAAATGACACAGCAAAAGTTCCAGTCTTTATCTATCCAGTGCAATATTACTATCATATAGTCTCTTTTTGCGGTAGACGTCATGTCAGTAGTTATAGAAGTACGACTCGTACGAACGTCACGAAAGACTAGACAACGAAGAATCGTCTTTCGGGCAAACTCTTTTTCCAGTTCCCATCGCAAGATTACACGATTCCAAATTGCTTGGCGAATTGGGACTTTATAAGAGGGCTCTAGTGTGGCACAAAACGCAATGAACGTTGGCTGCTCGACTGTTACAAAAGGTAGTGCATTCTAAATAAACTATTCGACTCGATTGGAGTCGAAATCGACTCGAATCGACTTTCGTCTGTAAGATACTCTTTGATTTTTAATAATGAAGAAGTGAGGCTTAGCATAAAGAATAACAAGTCCCTCTCCAGTCAGCATTGAGTCGGATTTGAAACCGATCGAATCGATTCGATCGGTTGAGCGAGAAAATTGATTTGGATTGGTGCAGATCCGACTGAATCGAACGATCAACTCAATTCGATAATACTATTATACCCCTAATCAGATTCAATCGATACAATTATGCTACGAAGTATTGAATGGATTGACGTCAGTCTTGTAATTGGAGAGCAAGCACACAAAGGCGATCAAACAGGTGCAGGGAAATTTGGCAAGCATGTTTACGTTAATCTGTATGAAGAAACAGATGCAAAAACGTTTGGTAAGTACGTTTACGCTAATCTCACAATGTCCGATACCTGCATTCATTTATTTTTCTGTTCTGAGCGCTCTGTAAATGGAAAGCAGTTACGTATCGGAGTGACAATAAAAACCAATTCGAGCGCCTCCTACACCACGTAATTGAAGCATTGAGTGATGAGGAAATCTGTGAGATCAGCTTCAACCCTAAAGGCGTTTAGAATACACGGTCTGCCAAAGGTATACGTGCATATCCATCGAACAAATAATGGTCCATGTCTGTGTAATTGTGTATGGGACAAAGTTTCAGAAAATTAAAAGACCGGTGCATTCATTCCGATGAAGGGGCATCAGCTGTGCGGTAGCATGATTGCGGGATTGCCGTTTAATTCGAAACAATTTGAAGTATTACCTCCACACATTCATCTAGAAATTAATGGAAGAACGGTATGCGATTCTTGGGAAAGTCTTACCAATACTCTAATAGCTATCCGCGCTGTGTGAAATCAGCTTTTCTTGTCCTCTTGGCATCTCATATTCCTAATCAACAATTTATACGTACAGTGGAGCAGTGGCGCAGTGGATTGGGTAGGAAAAGTTTGAGGGAGTGTAGGATAAAAGAGAACGACGGGACTCGAACCCGCAATCTCCCGCTTCGTAGGCGGATGCCTTATCCATTGGGCCACGGGGACGCTTCGGACTCCCACACACCCACAATCATATCAACTTCACCCAAAATACACTCCTGCTTCAACCACCTCAATCAACACCTTCTACACATACCACTACGCATCACATACTCCTCACATATACTATCACCCATTATCACATCTATTAGCCTTTCCAAACAACCTCTCCATGCCATACCATTCCACATCAACGCAACCCGCCGACAACACTCACCACGTCGAACAAGACCATATTCAGTTGGTGAATGGTGTGTGCACTTCGGTAATAGATGTTCTGGAGGCGGATGTGGGAACGAGTGTGAGAGAGGTTCTATCTGTGTATCTAGAAGATCGAGAAGATCGAGAAGATCGAGAAACAGTTGTCGACTTGGACATGTCGGCATCATTCTCGGAACAACCAGCATGAGACTGTGATCTATGGCAGCGGATCCAGAACTACCGAACAGGTGACAACCATCGAAGGCAGCAGATGAGGGAGCTTCTGGTCGTTGTAACGGCGACTTGATCGGTCAAGAGTGCGTTCAAACTTGGTGGGCCATCGTTGGTCGTGTCGATCTCATCCGGACGGCGACGTCTTGTGAATTCGAGTGAAGAACGGAACTGAAAGCGGCGCTAAGCATCACAAGCGTGACAAGCGTGACAAGCGTGACAAGCGTCCGCCGCAATGGTGCAATGGTGCAATGGCGCAGTGGCGCAGTGGATTGGGTAGGAAAAGAATGAGTTTGAGGGAGTGTAGGATAAAAGAGAAGTCTCCGACGGGACTCGAACCCGCAATCTCCCGCTTCGTAGGCGGATGCCTTATCCATTGGGCCACGGGGACGCTTCGGACTCCCACACACCCACAATCATATCAACTTCACCCAAAATACACTCCTGCTTCAACCACCTCAATCAACACCTTCTACACATACCACTACGCATCACATACTCCTCACATATACTATCACCCATTATCACATCTATTAGCCTTTCCAAACAACCTCTCCATGCCATACCATTCCACATCAACGCAACCCGCCGACAACACTCACCACGTCGAACAAGACCATATTCAGTTGGTGAATGGTGTGTGCACTTCGGTAATAGATGTTCTGGAGGCGGATGTGGGAACGAGTGTGAGAGAGGTTCTATCTGTGTATCTAGAAGATCGAGAAGATCGAGAAGATC
This sequence comes from Phytophthora litchii, assembly GCA_002812785.1. Classification (NCBI taxonomy): domain Eukaryota; phylum Oomycota; class Peronosporomycetes; order Peronosporales; family Peronosporaceae; genus Phytophthora; species Phytophthora litchii. The sequence continues at coordinate 6,706 of PCFV01000828.1, forward strand.
GAGAAACAGTTGTCGACTTGGACATGTCGGCATCATTCTCGGAACAACCAGCATGAGACTGTGATCTATGGCAGCGGATCCAGAACTACCGAACAGGTGACAACCATCGAAGGCAGCAGATGAGGGAGCTCCTGGTCGTTTTGCTTTGTAGTGGGATCGGCATAATCGGTGAGGTTGCTAGAACTGACTTCTCAAGAATGCCTGGATTAGGACTATCTAAGGGTGCCCTCCGAAGGTGCGTGATCTGTTGAACTTGCTTACCTTGTATACCCGTCGGTTGGACTGGATCTTCCTTTCTTGGCGACTTCTGAAAACCTGAGTGTTTGGCTTGCCGTAGGGATTATAGAGTAGCGTGGTAATCTTCACACTACCCACCAGTTGTAGATTCGGAGTCCAAGTATGTAGATCGAACTTGGATCCGGCGGCCTTGATCTGCGATCTAGTCGTGAGGGATGCCTTGGTGTGTGGTCTTCCTTTCCCAGATCATCACTCCTTCAGGTCCCACCAACATGGATTGTAGATCTTCCATCTTGGATCCAGATCCCCGGATTTAGATAGCGGATCACGCCAATCGCAGATTCTTTAGATCTCGGATCGCTTCGATCTTAGATCACCATATCCAAAACCCATAGATCACCTGGATCCTAAATCATTCCGGTCCTAGATCGTCCCGATCTCGGATCGTTGTGATCTCCTTCAACGATATGTAGATTAGGCACTTACACAAGACAGTTGCCGGGCGGATCCCCATCTTATTCGATCCGGTCACTATTCCGGATCAACGACCATCTCCTCGTCCCACATCATTCAAATCAATATATCGGGTACCTTCCCGAAAATCTGTTAAGCCACTTCACCACAGCCGCCTTCTGTGCACCAGTCGCTACCGCACATCAGTATCACTGCGCACACTTCCATCGTTCAAGCTTACCGGGTTTCGTCCCCATGTCCGATCACCCACGTGACCACTCGCGCCGTCGGGATCCGGCCACGCCCCGGCCAGGTGCATCGTCTGAAGAATTACGTCGCCTTACGGAGGTATAACGCGCGAGGATCGCGGATCTCACCGACCGACTTTACAGGGCGTGCACCGACGCCGACAACACCACGAATCAGCTCAGTCGACAGGCCGGTTTGGTCTGATCGATGGAGAATATCAGTGTGACCCATGACCGCGAGATCCTACATCTCCGAAGTGAGATCCCGCGTCTCCAAGCGCAGCGAGATTCGCTCCGTGACGCATATGACCGAGATCCCGCCGAACTGGAGACCCGACTTCCACTGGAGGGGTAGATCTGTGGTGTAGGGAATACCAGATTTTGTCCCGATTGATACTAAGGACTGGTGTTCCACGGTACACACCTGCTGACTCGGTACTGATGTCTAAGGAGTCGTGGCTCGCGGTACGAACTCGGCTAATTGGAATCTGAGGAACAAGGGGTCACGGTGTGAACAAAGTCGCCGAGCCCGTACACAAGGAAAGCAGCCATGTGTACTCAACCGAGGGGACGTCAGGGATCAAGGGCCAAGGTGCGACACGTGGACGAGTCCAACAGTCACCAACCAAGCGTTGGAGGCGTCTAAGAGGTCGGTTGAGGAGTCGGCGGGATCTGTAACGACTCCATTTCACTTGATATTTGTATAGGAACCAATTAAGAATTAATAAAGGGGCATTAAGTCCCTGGAACATAACAGAGCAGAATTTTCTAGGTCCCAACCAAGTGTATACTTTTCCGGTAAGTCCCTTCACGGACCGGATTGTGTCTGCCGTCAGAACCCGAGATGTATAGCTTGTAGGGTTCTGACTGGTAGCGCCAAGAGAACAAGTCGGCCCGAGAAGGGCGTGTCTCGCTACGCGCAAAGAACAAATCCCGCCAAGCTCGGCGGGTCGGTACGCCGTACAGCCCGGGTACCGTTACTCTTCTAGCCGAGTAACCTTTGCCTCGGCGATCCATAAAAGCGCCAACGCGCCGTCGTCCGTCCTTTGGCGGAGGGCACGGGATTTACCACTATTAACTGGCTTGGTTGGTTGGTACTCGGTGGAGGCGAGGCACTAACTCTCCCGGAAGGACCGAACCGCTAGGGGACAACCCAGCGCAGGCCAACAAACGCCGACCTAACTCGGCGAGTGTTTTGGTTGCGTGTTGAGTCCACATCTGACGATTTGTGTGTTCTGTTATATCACATATCTAAGATATAGAGGGTCAAGTCTTCCAGCTGACCCGAGAGGTTCAATATCTACAGGATCAGCTGTAGCAACTTTTGCGGACCAACGACGCGCTGGCTGCCTCCAACGATCATGTCTCGGCTGTGATGTCCCAGGTCGGAGAGGAAATCGCAGATCTACAGCAAACCAATCGGGATCTGGATCGAAATCGCGAACATGCGTCGTCTCTCCTGACGGTGACCGAAACAAGTCTGCGGCGTACCCGATCCGAGCTGGGTCGCGTCAACGCTGAGTTGTTACCTCTTCAGCAATCACAGTCTTCGGCAGATTGAGGTTCTCAGACGACGGATCCGCAACCCTCCGCAGAGTCTGCCTTGAGATCCGACATTAAGCGAGTTCCCGATGAGCGTGATACACTCCGGACCCAGATCAAGATGAGATCAGCTCCTATCGTTGCACTTTGGCCAAGTTGGGCGATGATCTTCGTCATGAACACGCTCGTTGTGCCGATATCCAGCAAAAGGCCAATCTGAGCTCGAAGGAGTGCACTGATCTAGATAAGGGATCCTCCTTACAACCAAAATCATTGTTCACCCACTCACGTCTCTTCATCTGTATGGCAGGGCATAACTTGGAAGTCTCCTAAAAGGCTTACGCAGATCGCGAGCGTGCGATCACAGAGGGTGAGGCACAGATCCGACCCCTGACTCATGATCTGGAGTCGACGATAAGCGAGAGGGATGCTCTCCGGGGTGATTATCGCATGATACTTCACCAGCTCTCGACGATTGCTACCGAACTCGACAATTTTCTCTGACTACCACGCTGGATCTCGGCGCAGGATCTCCGTCAGATCAACCTGCGGACCAAAATCCAGTTCCTGGAAATTTTGTGTTGATGTAGACCGTATAATGGCAGATTGCTGTAATTTATCTTATGTGGATGGAGAGAAGTATAATATAAAAAGTGTATTGAGTTAAATGTTTTGGGAACGTGACGAAAATTGAGAGCTTGTCATAGAGAAAAGAGTGGCGAGCGGTAACTTCAGAGCGCGAATGATACAGATTTTAATCTCCTGTGGAAACGACGGGTTGCCGATGTCCAGAAAAGGAGTGTCATCAGGTAGAGCAATCTCTTCGAATTCCCAATTGCGGTAGAATCGTCCAGGTGAGATGCAGCAAAGTCATTTCCGATTTCGTCATCGTCAAAAACCTCTTCGAAGTACTCATCCTGGTGAGGGAATATTTCCTCAGCGCCAAAACCATCCCCAACGTAACGTCGTTCAATTTATTTTCTTCTTCCGTCCCCTGACCAGTTTTAAATATCGACTGTGGACCGTGCGACGTGGGAGTTCTCGTCCGAGCAGATCGGTGTAACGGGGTTTGTGACGTGGGTGTTCTTTGCAGCCTAATTGGTGATAACTTCGACTGATTTGATGGAGTGGATTGGGAACATGCTGACCTCTGCTCATCCAAAGGAAGTTCGATTCAACAAAGTTAATTTCTGGCTGCATGTTAAAAAGAAAAATCAGTAAGTGTTTTACCTGTTCTGGCAATTAGACTGCTCTCGATCGAGGTAAATACAGCAGCGACGGAATAGTGTAACATGATGATATCAAGAAAAGTTCAAGATACACAGAGCTTTCGAAAGTACCTTCGTGAACAAAAACACTCAACTCTCTCAGAAGCCACAGATTTGAGAATGCTAAACCTAATAGAACGTCTACTCGTAGATCAAGCCACACCAGAAGAGATGCATACTACTGTACATGAATCTCCATGTGGGGGAGCCCTTGGATATGTTATCTCTACAACACCAAACCGCGCTGAACCACTTCCACTCAGAACTCCTCAGGTGTGATCGAGAACTCCCAGAGTAGAGATGCCAAATCAACAATCATCTCGCCGCGCACCACAATTCCCGTTACGTCGATCCCCTCGCCAATAGTACACAGTGAACTTTGCACGTTGCGTCGGTGACGCGATCTTTACAGCATTTTTACTGTCTTTTAAGTGTCGTCTTTTCCCCGACTCAATATTCTCGATGCACTCGCCCAGGGTTCTACGAAGAAGCCGTTCCTCCACTTCCACAAGCCTCTTACGCTCATTTGTATTTTCAAGTAGCTGCCTGGCTTCATCTGCTGTTGCAGGATCCAGGAAAAATGACAGCATGAAAAGGGGTTGTTCACACTGCCCCCAACGTTCCTCAACACACTGAATCAGCCCTCTTTGATAATCCGAATGAGCCTACTTGATCACCCTCAAATGTCTCGAAAGGACAACAACATCCGCTAACGTGTTTTGTCGCACTGTAGCGCTTCTGAAAGAGGCGTAATTACATGTTCCGCTTCCACCAGTTTTCTCCAAAATGTAGAATCACTTCAAATTTAAGTGAGCTGGGGAAGTCTTTATGGTTGCGACACTTGCTGGTGAACATCTCTAGCGATGTACAAACTCGCAGTAGTGAAGCAAAACAGCATTGCATGCTATTAGACCGTGTTTCACACAGCGTGAATAGCGCTAAAGCTTTCTTGTAGCATTCCTCCATCAATACTCGCGCTCTCACAAGCCATTTAGCTGACGAAGCGTTGAGAGTTTTCACAGTTGCTGTTGCGTCCTTAGCCGCACCAGCAAAGATTATTTTAACACTGCCTTGACGAAAATATTGGTTATGCAGTGAGTAAAACAAAAGAGTAAAACAATGTCCGGATGGCGTATAGCTAAGATTGTCGAAATCTTCCACACTGGTCAGCGCTATCTGTGACAACCGCTCCGACATTCCACCCTTCACATGCATCTCATAAGCTATGGCCACGCCATCATAGTGGCTGGCCTTTGGCAATGCGTAGTCGGCAATCGCCCAAACAGAGCACATCACATGCTACCGAGCAGTATTCTGCCTGAATGATCTAGCAACTTGTTCCAACGAGAAGCGGTGCTGGTCTCTTGCAGGGAGGGGGATTCTTGAAATGCTCAGTGTTATGATAAATCCAACAATTTATGGCATACAAAAATAAAGTGATTGTGATCGTCACCTAAACGAATAGGCGAATCGACCGCCTTATCGTCAAAACACACAACACACACGCCTAGTTTAGGCACCTTTGAAAAGGCGGTAAAGGCGGGTCGTGCCAGTTAAAGTGGAGTGATATCATCTTGGCCGGACAAAGGTGTAGCTATTAAGTCCCATAAGACCAAGGACTAGTGAACGGTTATTCACTTGGAGTTTGTATGCTGCTAATAGCTCGCTTCCACTAAGCAAGGTGCTCGTGTGACCCCGTCACAAAGCCTGCACAAACTTTTCAGACTGTAACGTTTGTTCATGAAACGTCTCCGATACAATCTTCAAGTCTCGTTCTAGGACATCAAGCACAAACAAGCGGAAAGTTCATCATACTCGAATCGGTTTAAAATCCGTTTTGGGACTTTCTGCTCGTACTTAGCGGCTGCGTGAACCCATTGCGACTTCCGATAAATCCAAGCCTTTGACGAGCAGAGGAGGAGCTTTACTCTCGAGGTTTTAGAGCTCCTCTCCTTTATCCGGTTAGACAGGGGAGCGTGGAGCAAAGTGCAAGTATCTGCTCCCAAAGCTCCCTCCCCGGCTATGTGATTGGATTTTAAAGTATTTTTCTGATTGGCTGTAATCTGGATGAAATATTTCACTAGGCGGAGAGAATAAAATCTCCGCCATCCTACAGCCCATGGTCTTGCCCGAGCACAAGCTGCTGCTCAAGCATCTGAGAAGCAGCGTCTGACGTATCAAGAGCAATCGTTGAGCTCCCAAGTGACAATGCAGTACTAGTCGCATCGGCTCCAGCATTCGAGACCGTCCCTGGTGTACCTGGTGCTATAGATTATCTAGAAAAAATTGCTGAATACAGAACCAAGCTCTTGCAGCTGAGCATGTGGTATTGTTGACCCAACAGCAAGGACAGAACAACTCCCATAGCGCGGCACTCACGACGGCACAGGCAACAACAGAGAGCCGTGTGCAACAGCTCAGTGACCAACAACTTGTCATCGTTGAAAGGCTAAGTGAGGCACTAACAACAACGCAAGCAGGACTTCAGGAGCAGTTCCAGAGCCTACGGTTAATGCAAGACGAGAGGGGATAACAGATCGAACGGCAGTGAATGACAGACTCTCGTATGCATTGAAGGAAATGGAGAATGAACTGAACGAGTCCCGGCTGAGATTTGCATCTCAGTCGGATGGAGTAGATC
>PCFV01000829.1:0-13086 GCA_002812785.1 Phytophthora litchii
GGCGATTGGCATCCTATCAGTGTTAACGTTGGCGACAACGCTGGAACTGTGTCGACTGGGGCTAACACTCGTGGGGTGCTGGGTCTACTGAAACCACTGGACTCTCGACGCCATTCTCTTTGATGGCTCGTCAATGACGGGTGCCAGTACCACCGGTTTCAATTTTCAAGACACTATTGTGTCGTTAACGAAGTGTTTAAGAACTTGTGTCTGCCTATCGTGGATGCAACAGGAAGTGACGTCTGCTACGTGTTCAAGGAACTTTAGTGTGGTGTTCTGTGAGTTATTGATATTTACAACGTGGTACTTCGTTGTCTTTCAAAAAACATGAAAGGTCTATAAAGACAATATCACATTAGCTTCCTTTGCGATGACACAAGTTAACACTGATAGGATGCCAATCGCCCATCTTCGACGCAGAATGAGTGTCACCGTTTGAATTGGTAACACTGACTCTCACAAATGCTCCACTTCCCGTTGAAGGGAACGGATTCGCGGCCGCCGCTGTCGTCGTAACCCTGTCAAAGTTGAAACACCTAATATCGACACTGGTATCGTCCATCTTGCCCGACTGAGCATTGGCATCGACACTGGTATCTGCAGCAACCGTGCTGGTATTTATCCCAACATCACCGTTCACATCGGCACTGGTATTAGTGCCGCTCGTATCAATAACACCAGACTTATCATTTTCTCCAACACCCACACTCACATTAGCACCCCCGGTAACAGTGCCGCTGCTATCCATGTCTACATCCACGCCTCCGTTCACATCAGCATCGACGACAGTATCGCCATCGAACCATACATTGGCACCACCAACCCCAGCACTGACCCAGTTGTCATTGAAGTCAAGATCATTTCCACCTGCATACCCAGCGCCACTAACACCAGCGCCCGTGCTAGCTCCTCCCTTGCCGTAAGTTTCGGTGGTCTCGACGCGCGCGCTATGTAGCGGAGACCATCATGGCGGTGACGCATAGGGATATCAGAGTTTTACAGGAGAGCGTTGCGGGTCGTTGGCTTCGTAAAAGACGACAAAGAGGCGATGTTCACAGTGTCCTAGTGATGGACGGAGATACGGTGGTTGTACTCATTTGGGGCCACTATGTCAGTGCTTTGATGGGTTCCAGTCCAGCCGATGGCACTCAAGCTACGCTTTTACAGTTTGACCAGGTTTGGCCCTTGCCAAGCAGTTTAGTACTTTATTTCGCGCTTGATGTGGGGAGGCGAAAAGTTTCGGCAGGTTTACCATTGCCTAAAACATGGCGAAGGGTTTCAATATTTGATACTGATGATGTATTGATGAAGTTGAAGTTGGTTTATTTGCATCATATTTTAGATATTATATTTTAGATGTCTTCTCCGACTAACGAACGGCGAGCCGTCACAATCGTTCGTGGTGTAGGTGAAGAGCGCTGTTTACAACAGTAAAATATTGCTCAAGTATCCACTGAAATGATGACCATACCAGCCACGACCAAACCCATATGTGACGCAGTACGACCGACAAAACTAAAAACAAGTGTCCGAGCGGTAAAAAACACCCCATCTGGTCGTCCGCATACCTCACCAATGCTGGTCATCGTTATGACTAGTTGCAGACGTCACCTGCGCTCTGTGTCGCCTGGTATCTGGCTGTCGTCGACAGACTGTCGGTGACTGGAAATTCCTGTCCTGTGGGCTGCACTCATGAAGCACCTTCATTGCGTCTAACTCGCAACAGGAGTGGTGTGTCCGAAGCTCATTTCCAAATCTCCTCACTTGAGCTCACACGCAATAGCTCTTGTGTGTATCGAAAACCTTCAAGAACATATTCACTGCAACGATGTTTAGCAATAAGATTGCCGCCCTGTGCCTTGCCGTCGTGGCACTCTCAAACGGCGCGTGCGCCGAGAAGGAGGCCGCTCAGACGTTCGGACTTCTTGGCGCTGGTCTGCACGGTGGTGCGGGACTGTAGGGAGCTGGCGCTGCCGGTCTTCACGGCGGAGCCGGTGTTGGTGCTGGGCTCTACGGACGAGGTGTCGGCTACGGAGGCGTCGGAGCCGGTGTCGGAGCTGGAGTAGGCGGTACGGGTCTCGCCAACGGGTACGGTCGTGCTGGTGTCGGCGGAACTGCTGGTGTCGGAGCTGGTGCTGGCGTTGGTGGAAGTGCTGGTGTCGGAGCCGGTGCTGGCGTAGGAGGAGCTGCGAATGGTGGTGTGAGCGGAACGGCTGGTGTTGGTGCTGGTGTTGGAGGAAACGCTGGTGCTGGAGTCGGTGGAAACGCTGGTGCTGGAGTCGGCGGTGTCGTGAGTGGTAACGCTGATGTTGGCGGTAAGGCTGGAGCGGGCGTAGGAGGCACTGCCGGTACAGGCGCTGGTGGAGCTACCACAACGACGGATGGCAACACTGTGACGTCGACGTCGCAGTACGGGGGTGCCAAGGCAAGCGCGAGCGCCACCACGACGGGTGTCGGTGCCGGGACGGCCGGGACTGGTGCTTCAACGCAGCAGAAGGGATACCGCAAGCTCCGTACCGAGTGAACAGCGTTCGATCAATCTGCCATTTCGAACGGTTGGTCCGCTTACTGAGCTCGCTTACTCGCATGAGTATTGGCCTCCGTACTATTGTCCATGAGTTTATGGCTGTCGTGTTGTAAATAAATGTGTGTGTTGAAATTGACCATCGCGTCGAGGTCTCTTGATCTCGAGTGAAATGTATATTTTACACGGCGTGCTGTTGTATGTTAAATCACTAACATCTTGAGATGTTCAAATAATGAGTAATAGGTTCTTGGATCTGGAATGAAAAGGATATCCAGATCATCACGCATTCGTCACCACTGTGTTGGCCAAGGTAAGGCAAGGGAAGTGAAGGAATCGAGGCAAAAGGCCTAGATTCGATCTCATTGAAATGCATATTTCGATAACCGCGAGTTGTGTGTTGAACAGGCTGTTTAGAACAGGTAGTATATTCTCTAGGGCAATTATAATGGAAGGTGACGAGAAAGTGGACTCGCTGATTGGTTATTTATATTCGTACTTAACTTACTATTACCCTTTCCCTATTTTAGACACTCGTCCGCTCGTCCACCAGCTCTTCAGACCAACCAGTCACTGGGCTCACTTCCTCTCGCCCGCAATGCTGGCCATGGCCCCACGTGCCACAGAGCTGGCGCCTTCATCATCCGTAATGACATCGTCATCCGTGTCTCCGGCCTTCAAACCCGCGAAGATGGCGGTAAACCCGGTTAAAACTAGCCTAAACGAAACCGACATTTCTACCCCAATCAATGGAAATGGGGCACTCCCATTCAAGGCACAATGCAAATCGGCTGTTGCCTTAGTGAACGAACGTCGCATTGACTTCGTGCGCGCCAAGAACATTCGTGTGATTGGTCGATTGGACGGCAACTCGAGTGAAGCCAAGCCCAAGAAGAAAGAAAGCAAGGAAATCACAGATGCCGAGTCCGTCGAACGATTGCTGACCTGGCAACATTCGAAGAAAATTGGTCCGGGTTTTGCCAATTTGGGCAACACGTGCTATCTCAACTCGGTGTTGCAGTGTCTGACCTACACTCCGTGTTTCGCTCAGTTCCTATTGGACAAAGAGGTGTTTGCCTCGTTTAACGGCGGCAACAATCCGTCCAAGTTCAAGAAATTCAGCAAAAATGGATTCAATGGCAATAGTGGAAATGGCGGTAATGGCGGTAATGGCTTTTGCAGTGTGCGTGCAATGTCGAGATTGTTGCAGTCAGTGCATGGCAACAATGCTGTGAGGGTGTTGCAACCAAAGGAATTAGTGATGAATGTCCGTCACATTTCCAAAAGTTTCCGAATTGGTCGTCAGGAAGATTCGCACGAGTTTTTCAGGTTGTTGCTGGATTCCATGCAACGCTCGTGTCTCCGTAGGTCGCATATCAAGAGTGAAACTCACTCGGCAGCATCCACTACGTTCGTGCATCGAATGTTTGGTGGCAAGTTGAAGAATTATCTCAAATGTGCCAAATGTGGATACGTGTCGGAAAGATTCGACGATTTCTTGGATTTGTCACTGGAAATTGCAAATGGTGTTAACAGTGTCAAGGGAGCGTTGCGTCACTTTACTGCAATTGAGAAACTCGACGACCGCAACGCATGGAAATGTTCCAGTTGTGGCAAACCCAGTCGTGCTGAAAAGGGACTTACCATTGCCGAATGTCCAAACGTGCTGATGATTCAGTTGAAGAGGTTCGACCTCATGTTCGGTAAAATCAAGCGACATATTGAGTTCCCTCACTCATTGGACATTGCATCAGGGATGAGTAAAAACTGTGAAGATCGTCGTCGTGGACGCACCAAGTACGAATTGCATGCGGTATTAGTTCATGCGGGTTTTTCCACAGATTGCGGACATTACTACGCTTTCGTGAAGGGGTCATCAGGTCAATGGTATGAGATGAATGATGATAGTGTGAGATGGGTGAGTCTCGACACTGTGTTGCAACAGAAGGCGTACATGCTATTTTACTCGCGAGTGTTGCCTCTGTCTGAACGTCCGAAACCGAAAAGTAAGGAAAAAGACGAGGTCAAAGCAAAAGCAAAGGAGGTCATGGAGGTGGCAAAGCAAAAAGAAAAGGAGACATCTGAAAGCACAACTCCAAAGACGGTATTGGCTAAAACAAAGGAACTGGACATGAATGGGTTCCTTGCAAGTCTCAAAACGACGGTGACTTCGCAAGCGAATGATGCCGATGGTGACAAACCTTTGGTTGTGATTTCTGGAAAGTCTAGTAAACAACACAAGACGGTGGTAACATTCAAGGTCACGACGAAGCCGTCAATATCTTCGTCGAATGACACACCAATGCTTGCTCGCCACCGAATGAAGCGCTCATTAACGCCTAGTTTTGGTGGTCGTGTTGGTCGGTTATATAGATTTGGACCTACTTCGTGGAAATCTTGTCCACGTCTTGTCATGACCCAATCAGTGAAGGAGCTGTCAGTGGAACCTACCGATGTGGTGGATACAAATACAGACCCCCCCGCTATTGCAGAAGCCCCACTGAAAACGTCAGGAACCACACGTGTGCCGTTTGACCCGCGGCATCTCAAAAACGTTGGCGTTCGCAATGCAGCGCTTTTTGGCCGTGCAGTGGATAAGTGGACTGGAGAGACTGACATTGAGTCCTCCGAGACGACGAGCGGCAGCGATGTCGCATCACATGAGACGGTCGACAACGTGCTAGCCGCGAAACATGACCGTGTGTTGAATGCTCTGAAGCAAGAAGAATGGAAACACCGCAATGCCGGTCGTCAGGATTACTGGGATGAGACCCTTGACATGGGTAAGGTGAAGAAGGTTAAAAAGCGCAAGGAGTTCGTTCCGAACGAAGGCCGTAAGAACGCTTTCCAGACAGCTCTGATGCGCAAGAAAAAGGATGCCAAGCGGCAACGCACGGCCTAGACTTGGCAGTTGTAGCAACTTGCACTAGATACAAAGCCAGAGACGTGGAGAGGATCAAGTCCAATGATTCACCTCTGATTGATGCAAATTACGAAAACCTTATCAAAACTACTTGCAAGTCCCTATCTGAACGATGAAGTGATGGCGTGGACAAATAATCCCAGAAGTGTGAGGAATTAACATGAAAGGACTCGTGTCTGAAACGACTCGACGAGTCTGGCATAGCATTCAATTTGAAGAGGTGCCTTTGGTGGAATCTCGTCGAGATAAAATCATCAACGAATTTGCGATGGACAGTGACGAGCAAGAGTTTGTAGCTGATAATGAGCAGCAAACGGAGGCTCTTGAAATGTCTTTGGAGGAACCGGTCACCTCTGATAATGTAGATGACCCTGCAACTCCGGAAGAAAATGAGGATACACCTGAAATTGAAGCTCCAGATTATTCAGGGGAACCATCGTCTGCCTCAAAAATGGCGATGGCCGAGTTTCTTCGTGCATCATCTCAACAGCTCGAGGGCTGTGAGTTTTCTCTGCTAGTGGTGCTGCAGCCTGACAACGTGAGACATCGTGTAGCTGTCATGGCTGAAACTACGCTTGGAATGCTACGGAATATGCTTTGCACCGACTTGCAGCTAAATCCTGAACTTTTGAGCTTTCCTGATCTTCATGGACCTCGAGACGCAGATCAGAAGGAGGATGACTTGCCACTTTCAGTCTACGGACTACCTGGACGAAACGCAGAATGCACTCTTGAAGCATACGTTGCAAAACCACCGACCACGAGTAACTATGTCATGCCTGACTGTATACAAGTCCGAGTCTACAATGGTGAGTTCTACCAATCTGAGCAAATAATGATCGTTCACTCTATACTGATGTTGTATCTTAATGCATTTGTAGAGGAGACAGACAGTACCAGCACAATCACCGTGGAGATTGAAAAGTTTACAGGCCACAAACCGTACCTAGGGGGCTTCAGACATCGTAAAACGCAGCAACAATTTCATCATGCATCTGCCCAGGTACTCGCATCTTCACTCGTAACTCTGCAATACCTATTCAATGGATCCAACTAACGAAAACCCTCTATTTGTGCAGACAATTTTATCGCGAGCACGTCGAAACATGGGCCCGGCTCGATTCCACCGCGAGACACAGACACAACATCTCGTAACTCGATCTTTACAAACCAACCGCGAGTCAGGCACTCAAATGTCTCGTCGTGATCTCAAGCTGGACGAGTCATTCGACCGTCATGTGACTGCTCGACCTTACTTCGACTCGTACCAGTTAGACAGTTTACGTGAAGACTCGGTGCTGCTCATACAGCGTCTGTGGCGTGGCTTTCGAGCTCGATTTTATGTGTTCAATATTCGCGAACAGCGCCGCCGTGCGAATAAACTCGCAGAGATAGAGGCCCAAGAGAATGAAGTTGAAGACGTCAGTCGTCAGCGTCGTGAAGTCAACCGCCGCATGCACCCGAATACCGTAAACGACTTTGAAGTCCTCTACAATGAGCTAGACAAGTGGAGACAAGTGGAATGCCGAAAGGTCCGCGAGCAGAGAGAACTGGATCCGTCTGAAAGACAACGTGCACTAGATGCAATTCTGGCTAAAGAGACTAAGTTGCTTCAAACCATCGACCGCCTCAAGCTAACAGCCACGGATGCAAATCGAAAACAACGAATCGAAGCGATGTTACAGTTCATGGCACGACCAAAGCAATGGCAGATGAGTGACGGTGGTGTTAAGGAGGTTCATACACCCTTCACTGTGCGTGCGAAGGAACTTATGGATCTGTACCATGGACTGCGGACACCACTCAGTTCAGTGGACGAACGTTTGGATATGTTGCTACATATCAAATGGACCGTTCAAGAGTTCGACTGTGCACTTACACGAGAGCTTGTGGAGCTCATCGACCGCGAGGCTGATATGCTAAGTCGTGGACGGAAGGAAAAAAGTCTCGAAGGACTCCGCAAACGTCTGACAAACCTCTTTCTGCAATTTATTGAAACACCGGAATTCAATCCAGAAGCTGCCGCGATCAAGCACGCGCGTGCTTGATGCTTTCTCTACCAATGCGCACTTGTATCTTGTTCGTTCTTGATGGGGAAGAAGTTTGTCCTTCCTAAAATGAAAGTGCTGACAGTAGAAATTTACAAGCTGCAAAGATTGTGGTAAAACGAGAATTCATGCGCTCTTCATCGGTATTTTTACATCATAGGAAATTGTTCCCGGACACAGTGGGGTACTATATATTTGAGTGGTTTCTAGCTTTCATGTCATACAACTTAGGAAGAACAGCGCAGTTGTTGCGTAGCAAGTTAGATGTGTTCAGGGTTTGGCAAACTTCAATAAGTTTCAATAAGTTACGCCAATATCCATCCTCACAATATATGGTAACAAATGCCTACAAATTCCTAATCCAATGCAGTGCAATGTTAGCAGTCGTTGAGCCTGTCAAACGAGGGGTGCCTGGTAACACTGAGTACCGAAGCGCAGTTTAAAAGAGAGTTAATCAAATATTTAATTGGAGTAGGTGATATTTTCGTTTTCGGTATATGTAGTGAATCACGCAACTACAGTACATGGAGTTGTAGTTCGAGCTCGACTGGAGGGGGTTCTCGAAGCAAACCCTCCTCCTGAAATCTTGAATCATATTATTTCCGTGGCTAAGAATTTCTTGAGTCTAACCAAGAATCTTTATCGTTCAAAAAATATTATTGAAAGATTTCCCTAGTATTCATGGGTAACGAGCTGAACGTTCCAAAAATTTGTGGATTATCTGCTTTCGACTGCTGCTCGATCTACTTTCCTACCGTGCAATCACTCGTCTATCGGTGCGATGCTAACGATCGGCACTCAAATGGACACACTATTAAAAATATAAGAAGAAACGACACCTGCTGTGCCAAAAAATAACATTGCATTTTTCCAAGCTGTGGTTATGTTAGTCAGTTTGTATGCAACTTTAAGGCAGGAGCATTAGTGTAACACTGCTAAACGACAACGCTAGTAGCGTTGTCGTTTACAGTCTCAGACAAGCTGGAAGCTTCTTCATTTAAATCATGGAGTATAATAATACAGTACCGGAATGTACGCACGACCAACATGTTGCACGACAAAAATTATTAAGGATGCCCCCCTTCTGTTTTAAAACATCATATCATTCCTCCTCTTCGGGCACATTATCAACTAAATTTTTTGGAGTTCCGACAACAACGTTTTCTCAGCCACGTGCAATTACCTTGCGTCTTACCGCTCTCCTTGGTACTTAGTACAAGTCAAGATATGACCATGATTGCACCACTGTATACATTCTTTGTTGCGTGTTCAGGAATCCTCAGCCAAGATACAGATACCACAGTACACTGTAGCATTGACAGCGAATATACCGCTTTACTTTTCAGAGGATAAAGGGAATTTGAGAAATTTTACAGTAAAGTCACTGCTTCGATTCCTGTGGATGGTTGCGTCACCGAAGCTTCACTCGAACATTGATATCAAACTCGTAGTTTATAAACATCAGGGAGTTCCTGGTTGATTGACATGCGAATCAACTTCACGGACACGACAACTTAAGAACGGGGAATTGTCGTGTTCGAAGGTGGTGCATGTAGATAGCTTTGGGGCTCGTATTAGCTGGACTGCCGTGAATATTAAGTTGCTTGAGTCTGTAGGCAACTTTAGTCACGAGGAATTCGCTCATACAATCAGCAACATCAGCGCAAGCTGCGTCGCAACTTGTGACGACCAAATCCCAACGATGTTTCGAGTTGACACTTCCAACCGCCAGTCATCTCGTTGACAGATGCGCTGACATGGCATCTCCAAGGATTTGGATCGCTCTTGTCTGGAGAACTTGACGTCAAGGATCGCCATGTGCTGGCCGCAATCGCCATCCGCTAGGCGACACGCAACAAGAACCAAGTTTGTTCGACGTGCGTGCTAGCTGCCAAGCCTAACTATCGGATCCCCTTATCGCTCGTTGGCCAACTGCAACACCTTGCAGTTTTTGCCGCCGGACTAACTACATGTATATCCTATAGCGCGGCAGTCGCGAAGAGTTGTCACTTGCAAGCCGCAACCGATGAAACTCAGCCGCAGCTCCGAAATCCACTGGATGACTGCCTCTCGCTGGCCCCAGTTCTCAATGCAACGACGGTTTGCAATGTGGCAACGAAAGCAAAACTTCCCACGTCAGGGTCCACGTCACTGCCTCCGACAGCTGCAACAACAGCAAACGTGCAATTTGCCAAGGGCAACAACTTGTTCAGCTGATAGAACCAGCTGCAGCGAGGTTGACTGCATACGGCATCACGATGCAAATACCAGAACGGCACGTGTAGTGCTGCAGACCACTTTGGTACACGCTCCGACCTCCATTTCCTGTCCGCTCTATCGTCAGTGGGAATCCACCACCCTACCACTGTAATGGGATGACAACAACTACATGTAAAGCGGATTCTGTATAAGTCTGGCAAAACTTGGCAAGTGCCTGACAAAGTTTATGATGTCGGACCGAACGCCAACATCGAGTGACAACTGATACCGGCTGCACGTCGTCTTGTCGACTAGAGCCGGGCCGGAGTCGTGTGGACTGTCGAGCTCGGTGGGGCACGTGGAACTTGGTCAGGCGTGCTCTTTTTCCCGCCTTGTCATTTGAATCGATCAGTTGGAACCCCTCGTTCGATTTCGATGCCGATTTGGGCAGCAACACTAACAAGCTCCATCAATTGATACATGACATCTTGCATTAAAGCTTACTCTTACTCGCATAACTACGCTTACACACAGCACTCATGGGCACTCAAACTCGACAGTGGACGCAGTCGGACAAAGCGCTAACTCTGTATCGTACACAACAAGCTTGGTGTGAACTTACAGCTGCATGTTCTCGTCCTTGTCAGTCACCGACTCCTCTGCGGATGTCTCGGCCTCGTCATGTACAGCATCGTTTTGCTGCCGCTTAGGTGCCGGTTGCTGCATATCAACGGGGATCAGACTGAACTCGACGTTCGTGGGTTTGCCACTGTCGTCTGAGATCACTGCAGCCACAAGGTTCACAGAAACTGCGTGACCTCCTGCAGCCGACGTCTTGACCAGTGCACTAGTGGACTGCTTAGTCTCCCGAACCTTCTTCATGATGCAATCTAACTTTTCTTGGTCAGCACACAAATACGGCCTCAGCGTCTTCTGCTTCTTCAATACCGGTTCAGACTGACCCGTGTGCTTGACGAAAGCCGAGTTAAAGGTCACTGTCTGCAGGTTCATATCGACAACGACACGAGGTGTTGTAGTCTTCTGGAACACACCACGCACGATTTTATCAGCACCAGACGACGACTTTTGCGCTTGAGCACGGAAAGCTTCAGCCTGCTTCTCAGCACGCTCGGCCTTTTGCTTGGCAATGAGCAGATTGTTACGCAACATTTCAATGTAGTGCGACGCGTTGTCCAGAATCGACTGCTTGTTCTTCTTGGTCTGCACTCCAGCTTCATCCAGCATGTCTTTGAGCTGGTTGATGCGGTCGTTAAGCTTGAACATGCGCTTCTTCTCTTTGAGATTGAGGTCTTCTCGACTGCGTTTCGAGCCGCTACGCGAACTGGAAGGAGTGACCACAGCACCATTTGCGTACTCGTAGTCTGAAGACACGTGCAGCATCTGCGTGCCCATTTGAGGAGGTGGGTAGTAGTGCTGCGTCCCTTGTACGTTCATCATGAGCGGCTCCGACTCGTATTTAGGAGCCATAGCGTGTTGTGGAGTGCCCATTGCAGCAGCGTGTTGGGGCGTCATGGCATGTTGCGGCGTCATGGCGTGCTGTGGGGTGCCTTGGTGCACCATTTGGCCGTATTCTCCCATGTTGGAAGGCTGCATGAAGAGCTTGGGACGCTCTCCACTCTGCATGTGTTGCTGTTGCTCGTAGCCCATGGCGTTGGCGGGGGAGGGGGCGTATCCGTAGTCCGAGGCGGGCGCTAGCATAATGACTTGGTCTGGTCGGAGGCGGGCTCAGGATGCGCGTCGCGATGGGGAGGAGAAAGGAGCTGCAGAGGCTTTGCACTTCGACGAGACGTTGGCTTGGACAGCTCGAGGCCAAATGGAAAATGGGAATGCAGCAGATGGCGAGCCAGCTTGATAATCCTGTTCGGACCGGCAGTTGCACCTCCGAGCAGTCTGATTGGTTGCAGCAGTGACCAGTCCAAAAGCCAGTTTCTAGTAGGAGCTAGCCAATCAAAATACGGTTCTGAAAGTTCCAGAGCCTGGCTTAACAGGAATTTGCTCTATTGATCGAACGCAGTTTCACGAATCCACGATCGTTTTGCCAGAATGGATCCGATAACCTCAGTTTTGCAAGTATTTGGGAAGTCCACACTAGTGGCAACTTTCAGCAGTAGACACCCCGAACCATAACTGTTGCTTTAGAGTTTCGTGTCAGCAACTAAAATTCCTGGATAGACTCACAACGTCATGCTGGAATGTGTGCACTGCTCAATGGTGGCGGCGAGTCTCACCGCAACGCAGATCTCTGTTGCTCGCAGTCTATGCTTCGTCAAGTCGTACATACGTAGACGTCAAGGAAGTGAAGCGCTTTGAGTGGACCTGCCGCGTTGCCCACATGCGTCAGCACCGTACTGCCTGCCCTTGTCAACACGGAATTCGGTATGACGACAACACTCTGACTCGCCGCTGCCAATGCTGCCAATGCTGCCAAGAGCTGGCTACGAAGGCAGCATTCGGCAAATTTTCCCAACGTCTTCGGCTGGAAATCTTCCACTAACGAAAGAAACGGCGGAAGAAACTGGTTCTGGTGCATTCCAAGCGTTTAACACCGATTGCTTTCGTCTCAATTATCAAAAGTATCCAATATCCAGCTATAAAATGCTTGATATATAATACGTTCGGTCCGTAGACCGATTTGCTGATGCCAATGTTATCCAATTTGAACCGTGTACTTGAAAATGTTGCTGTTGTGTTTACATCGACCGATAATGCTGCATCGACAGCTTGTTAAGTATTATGTCCCTTGTAAGTTAGAGACAACCTCACGTGATCGAGGACTCATTACTATAAACAACTCTGAAAATCCGGCAGCTCCAGGCTCCGCTTCTTCCACTTCCTCACCAACCTTCTTTAATGGCGTCACCACCACATAGAAAATGCTAATCGACCGTGATGGCAACCACGACATTTAGATTTGCAGGTACCAAGTGAGCACTACCTATTGAATTTCCAAGAGTCCAAGTACTTACTAGACAACATAGATGCGTAAAGACATTGAGGTTGGTGGACGATGTGGAATTAATGTCAGCGCCTTAGAAACATTTCCGGAGCTTACCCTTGAACACCGAGCGCGAGGGCTGTAGATGGTTCATTACGCGTGTTTGTTTAAACACCGACAACCAGGGGTTAAAAATATCACCTCGTGGAGTTATCGGGCAAACAGACTACTTTGATGATTGCCATTTCGTCACAGAAGTGCAGTTCATAGCACCCGTCATATAATAGCAACTGTCGTGGAGTTAGAAATGCAATCCACTGTTGACGTAGCTGACAGTATATTTACCTCAAACTTCTCGTAGTTTAAATGCTTCTCGCTGGGATGCGCTTCCTACCCTTCTAGGATATAAACATTTAGACTTCCACTATTGGATACA
>PCFV01000830.1:0-13085 GCA_002812785.1 Phytophthora litchii
CGATTTGATTCGTCATGAACAGAACTTTTTTTGTAGTATACAGATCAGGAAACAAGAGTATGAGAGCAACTAATTACCTGAGGTTTATGCTGACTTTGATAATTTGTGTTTTTATACTAGTAGTACAGGAAACACAAACTAAAAATCATCATGGGTAGGCCGACTTCGATGGTAGCCACCTATCACGTTAGTAGAAGAGACCACTAGAGTCGCATATGAAGAAACAAACAAGGTAAGTGCCACCAAGTGGTTGAGGTTGTACGAACCAGGGCTACCGGCGCCACCTGCGGGTGCGGGTCCATTGTTTGGTTGCATACAGGTTTGGGCGATGTAAGTAACCATTGGGAGATACTCGTCTAAGCCTTGTTAGTCTAGTTCTCATACACATCCTCCCCTACTGAAAGTTTTAGACTGTTTATTTGATCTACGAGTGCAAGAGTGTGTAGTTCAAGAGAGATTATTAACTTTGACCAGTTTGATAGCCGTACTTCGGAAAGCTCGTGCAATTGTAGCTTCGATAGATACACGACATGATGATGATCGTGAAACTTTGACAGTGTCGACGACTTGCGCGTTGTCCTCTTGTGGCTTGTTCATGTATTTGTCCGAGTTACATATCTGTATTTTGTGGATGGACCTAGTAATCGAGCTAGCTCGAGATGTGTTTGAAGCTCGCTCTCGGTAAAATTTGCGGTATTGCGGCAATGTGAACTTCCTGCCCTCACGTTCCGATGCTGTTGCTTGATGAAAAGCATGTTTACGCTGCACTTGTCGCTTGTGAGTGGTTACTTCGACATCGACATACCACACCACTGCGATTCATTCCTCGATCTACCCGACGGAAGCTAGACAACACTCTTCCTGGCCTCACCAACAAGTATTTTCAAGACGAATCATGCGTGTGCATTTCATTTTGCTGATGGTTGTGGCAACTCATGTCGCTAGAAATGATGTATTGGCCATTAGAGTCACAGAAGATGCTGCACTCTGGAAGGCTGCCGCTGATCAGGTCAACTCCGTCAACACTGTTCAGGTTGAGACTAGAAGAAAACGGTTTCTACGTACCGCTGAAACACATAATACTGACTACGTTTACAACCCGGCCAAGAGAGAGGAGTTTATCGAGGACAAGCTCCAGAGGGCTCTTTCAACCCCCCAAAAAACGAAAAAGCTATACAGAAGATGGTATAAGAGTGGTTACTCGGCGAAGAAGGTCGCTAGCGGCCTGAATCAAGATGAAAACAGAGAACTTGTCGAGGTATACAAAGAATTCGCAAAGGGATACGCGGCTTACATCAAGGATAAACATTCTTGATATCATACGCTTTCGTATTAATAACGCTTACAATTTTTACCCATTGAAATCGAGTTTTAATGAAGTTGTATTCAGGAAACATACCGAATGAGTAGCGAAGCATACAACTTACGAGGCGCAAACACGATGCTTGTGACGAGCATCCCACTCAAGATATGTACATGAATGCTGTCCATGTGAGTGCGCATCAAGTCCTTGTGAAAGCGTGGATTTAGAAGTATAGACCAGAAACTCTTATTGATATTTCCACCAGGGAATACCTACAGAGAAACCCTTACCAAATAACACACACAACTTCATTCTGCACAACTGGTGTACGCTCATAGACATCGCTCGGGGTCTAGAGAAGTCCAAATAAATGGAATAAAAAAACTGATTCGTGCAGTGGCACAAACTCATCTGATCACTAACTCGATCCATTTTGAAGAGCAGTGGATTTGAACAGAATACTCTCCCTAGCGGTCAATAACTCGGTGATATTCCCGCCGGACTTGCTGTCGAAGATGTCATACGCGTGCTTCTCGTCTCCTTGAATCGCTTGCCCCACGTCAGGTCGATGGTGGTTTTGCGCGTTCGGATAAAAAACAGAGTGGAGATGACTCTAACTTGGTAGTCGCAATGCGTTGCGATGATCATGCAAGCGCCTGCGGTAGATTTCATTTACTGTGCCAAGCACATGCAATCATATCTGCTTTTGCACTCTGAAATTGCTGCAGTCTGAAGTAGTGCTGCTTGCAGGAGCTCCGTTCTTGTGTTTAAATATCCGGAGGTAACATAGTAGCTGATGAGGATGAGTCTTGCTTACATGGCATTTTGCACATGGCCTACCACATTGGTAAGGTTACTAACGACCCAATTGTAGCCTCGATAGATGACACATTAGTCGTCTATGCCAGATCCCAACCTGTGGGAGTTTGGATTGGCTTCGAGAAAGCTCGTTGTGCCACATTGTGACAACGATTGTCCTCTTGTAGCGTGTTGAAGCAGCGGCATTACAGTATTATGTTCAAAACTGTACGTCAAATGGCAACAAAAATGAAACCATCGTATTGTCCACGATAAAGGGTTAAGATAAATTCGACAGCCGAATTCGACAATGGTGAGTACTTAGTTCTGTAACATTGGACCGGGCGATATCCGGAGTAGGCATTTGCTTGTGAGCACTGATGGGCCAGCGACATTGTAGACACTCTCTACCGTTGCCGAAAGACTTGACAGAGCTCACACGTCAATTTACCAAGTGGTGACTGCACTTCTCCTATCATATTCAACGATGCACCTGCGTTACGTTCTTCTGTTGGTGATGGCCACCATTGTTGCCAGTACGAGCATTACCTCAGCAGCCACGTTCAGGGACGATACCAAGCCCCGGAAGGTCAACTCGGTTGATTCTGCTCACGATGAGCAAGAATTTGTTCGATCACTTCTTGCAGACGACGATACCTTAGACAAGAAACAACGATTCATGGAGCACAAGCTGCAGAAGGCGCTAACGAACCCGAAGAAAACGGAGAAACTCTATCAATATTGGTCAAAGAAGGGATACACCGTAAAGCAAATCTCCGTCGACTTGGGCCAGACTGAAAACAGAGAGCTTAACCAGACATACAAGAAGCTTTCAGAGGGATATGCCGCCTTCCTTAAGGGTCAGTAATGCAGTTTTCATAGTGCAGGGGAAATACAACGAATAGAGTACGAGCTCCATATAAAGAGTCAAATCGAAATCAGTTATGTGGTGGAATATCTGCTAGTTCAATTTTTTAGCTAAGTGTCCCCAATAAACAGTGATATACAGAGATTGCTCAAAGGCCTGCTGTGTACGCAACGTTCTTGTAAGATTGAGTACGTGTAGTGAATATGTGCAAGTTGTACGGTACAGCGATCTCCTAAAGAATATTTAGACACCAAATCGAGCTGAATAGACTAACACCGAAGTACCTCTGATCAAAACACGGTGGCAGTCTCAGAACCACAATGGAGATTCAGGCACCAATTAGCCAACCTCTTAAACTATGCCTGTACGACTTGGGCAAAAATCCGTCACTACCTACTTTCACCCGAACAACAATTGTTTTCCAGACACTGACCCATTAAACACAAAACAAGAATGAGGAGTTAGCACATAGCAAATTGAGAAGTTGTGCTGGCAAAGTCAAAGTAGCATTAACTAGCACTTCAGCTTTACTGTAGTGTGTACCACACACATTTACGTTTCCTACACCATGTACATTACAATCATAATTAATCACTAAATCGCCATGGAGGCAGCGCAGTTGGAAGCCTTCCTCGCGGCCATGACGCAGTACTCGCCCACGATCCCGGACGAACTGGTGGAGTTTTATCTACAGCAAGCAGGTTTCGCCACGAACGACGTGCGAGTGTACGTAATATCGCTCCACCAACATGAAAACATTGCGTCAAACTGACGTGAATGCTTAGCACACGGATGATTTCTCTAGCGGCTCACAAGCTCCTGATGGACGTGACACACGACACGATGCAGTACCAGCGCATTCGATCTCAGTCCACATCGTCCACGACCACAGGAGCGGCATCAGGGGCATTGGCAGCCGTGCAGACGCCTGATGGGGCCTCTCCCACTGGCTCACGAGCTGTCTTGACGATGGAGGACCTTGCTGCCAGTCTCAAGGAGTACGGAGTGAACATTTGCAGACCTGAGTACGTGAGTGATGTGGCGGAGGACCCTATGACCTAAGAGGGAGATAACACTCTTGTTCTAAGAATTGGTGGAGATTGATCACTTCGGAGTGGAGTTGTTCTAGTCTACAACTCCTCGTGCTCGTCCACAGGCACTTCCTTCTCGGCCTTACGTTTCTTCTTGTTTTTCTTCTTGATATCCTTGTTAGTGTCTTTGACGATGTCATCCATGAAGTTGCTCTTGTTCGGGTCGATCTTGAGCGCCTTCGGGTACTTCTTCAGCAGTCGCAGGAACATGGTGGGCTCTTGACCCTTGTACTTCTTCAACAACGTATCGATCGCTTTGTCCTCAAGGTCTTCTTCCGGGGCGCCGTTCTCCTCGAGGAAGTATACAAGACGCTCACGAGTCGAGGCAGATGCATCGTCAGTTGGCACACACTCACACGCCTCCTTCTGCGCGTCCTGGTACGCTGGACACGCAATCATCTAGTAGCATCAATCCACAACAACATAAGTCTCCTGCAACAGCAACGGACTGATCCATTGGACGCACATTGGCGCCGATGTAGAAGATCTTGGCGGTCGAGAAGCACTCGTCGCGCTTGCTTGGGTCCTTGATCTCTTTGCATCTGGCCTTCATGCACTTCTGCAGACGCTTCTCGCAATTGGCCTTGGGCATACCACAAATGCTGTAGCACTGCAGACAGCATTGAACGTATTAGTCAACAGAAATGTCGCCCATAGAGCGAAAGTAGCCGTTCGTACAGCATCGTGCCAGTTGCAGCATTCCTGGAAGTCCGTCGAGGTAGTGATAGGCATGCCGGATGTGCCGCAGCCATTGGCCGTGAACTCATAGTCCCTGCAATGGACAGCAGGGAGGTTAGAAGAGAGGTGAATCCATGTTGGTCTGGCTGTTGTTGTGCTCACTTCACTGGAGCTGGAGCGCGCTTGGGGCGGCAAGTGAAGGGCTCACACGGCTGACTGTAGCTGCTCAGGTCAGGGAAGTCGATGGATGCAGCTACACTACAGACAGACAGCGCACACCAGAGCAGCAGCGAGCGCGAGAGCACCATGATCGAGTCCTTGGTCGTCAATTGAGGATATCGTCTGGATTGGTACACAATCGCAATTACAAAATTTGTGCTTACACAAATGCACAAACTCTGTTTCTCGTACTTAATGTGAGTATTTTACGTGTCTGTACAGTAATACGTACGTATTGTACCATTATGGTTCGCTAGCCAATCGCTCTCCACCAAACACTCAATCTGCAATCTGTCATCATGTCTGCATTGCTTCGCTTCGCTGCAGGCGTCCGTAGGCCTATTGCGGCGTCGCTCGGACCCGCTGCTGCTTCTCATTTTAATGGCGCTGTCTCAGGCTCTCCGTCAGTGCTTTACACGCGCCAGATCTCGCAGAGTCACGTGCTACAGAAGCGCAAAGGCGGCGCCTCGGCCTTCGTCGTGAAAACCTCGAGCTGGAACCGCAGCAAAGGCAACAAGAGCCACAATGCGCTCAGTACGAAGCAGAAGCTGAAGAAAAACACAGCGCCGCACCGCACGCACCTCGAGCGCATGCGAGACCTCAAAATGGCTCAACGCACGAACGACCGCAATGCCAAGGAGTGGGCGGCGCTCGAGCGCAACGAAGAGCTCAATCGCGAGCTGGACGACGTCTTTGAGTACCTGAACAACTCTGGTCCTCAAGGTGACTACATTTACGAACCAGAACCAAGTCTCGAGGATGTGGATCACTTTGATGCACTCAGTAAACTCAATGCCATTGCTCGAGCTGATCCGGATATCATGAAGGAAGTTGATGAGACACAACGGGCTGTTAGTGAAAATGCTCAAGTTGAAGGGGATGGACAAAAGCAACATGAACTGGCAGTCGACGACTACAACTTCTTGCTTAGAGTGTATGCGGTCAAGGGCTTGCACAAGGAAGCAAATGCATTGTTGACTCGAATGGAGAAGAACTTGGAGCCCATTGCAGCGGAGAACACAGTAGTGCCGGTCAAACCGACAGATAGTACGGAAATGGAGTTGATGGATGCACTGGAGAGCGTGCCTCATGTCGTTCCGCCCAATGCCAAGTCGTACATGTTGTATGCTACGGCATTAGGAGAGAACGGACAAGCAGCACATGCTGTTCGTGTTATTGGACGCATGAAGGAACGAGGTGTCAATCCGGACGTCTCAGTGTATAACGCTGTGATGCGGGCGTGCTCCAAGACGGGACGAGTGTCGTGGTCGTACAATGTCATGGAAAAGATGCAGGTTGCTGGACTGGTACCGGACCGTGCGTCGTTTACGATCCTGATGAATGCGGCTATTGCTGAAGGCAATCTGGACAAAGCTTTTGAGACGTTCCACTTAATGCGGACGCATGTGGCGGAACCAGATGAGGTGGCGTTCAGCTGTCTAATTAATGGTTTTGCACGTGAGGGACGTGTCGAACGTGCTCTGAATTTGTTGGAAGATTTGCTTGAGTGCGGCCTCACGCCGTCGCTGGTGACGTTCAATACGCTGATGAACGCGTGTGCCAAGTCGCACTACTACGCACACAAAGCTATTGATTTCTACTATGAGATGCAGGAGCTTTATGACTACACACCTGATCTGTATTCGTACACCACGGTGCTGCATGCGTGTGCGAAGCATGGTGACTTTATTCAGGCGGAACAGATCATTCGTCATATGGAACGTCATCATGTCCCGATGACGGAGTTCGTGTACAACACTCTATTCAATGTGTACGCTCGCGCTCAAATCAAAAGTATTGTAGACAAGGCCCCGCGCAACCAGAAAGCTCCACCCAAGCCTGAACCGATTTACCAGGAACCGCTCGAGTGGGATGACGACGGTAAAGAAATTGATCTGACCCGACCAGGCAAGGAGACGTTTTCGTTGCAGAATGCCAACTATGACGGACGTTTTGACGAGGAAGGTGATGAAGAGGAATTTGAGGAATCGGAGAGCTACAAGCTCAGCCCAGAGGCTTTGGCACAGGTAGAAGAATTGCGTCAAAAGGACAAGGTTGATCATGAAGAACTGAAGAGCAGTGAGTCGACGGAACTGGTGAAGACTGAAACAAGCATGGAAGTATACGGAGAGGAAGATGATAGACTTTTTGCGGACAGTGAGGAGTCATTGGACTTTGAGCTGAAGCCGATGGACCTTGAAGACTTTGGCAAGTTCCAGACGCTGAACATCAAACGTGCTGAGGTTCGATTCCGTGAAATGACGTTCGAGAAGGGCCTGAAGCCGTCTCTGATTACGTTGAACTCTATGCTTGCGGTTTACTCGAATGCCCTGCGTTTGCGTTCGGCTGAGGTTTTCCTGAACGAGACGTTCCCGAAGTTTGACCAGAAGCCCAACAAGTTTACTTACCGTAGCATGATGCAAATGTTCGTTCGTGCCAAGCGGACAACACAAGCTGAACAGCTGATGGAGCGAATGCGTTCAGAGATCGAAAGCGGTGACTTGGAAGCTGACGAGGTGACTTTCGGCTTATTAGTGGACCACTACGCGAGAAAGCGTTTGATGCGCCGTGCATTAAATACGCTCGAAGAGGCCGATGCACTAGGCTTGCAGCTACAGGAGAAACACTTGAAGAAGATCCGTGCTCTGACGGAAAAGTATGGTGTTTTCACCGACCTCATTCCCGAGGATCCAAATGCCGTGCTGCTCGCTGGGTCACGCCACAAACTCATGGAAAAGCGAAAGGTGCGTACACAAGTTTTGGAGTACAACCGCAAGATTGGCAAGCGCTATCTCCTCCCGGAAACTGTCTACTAGACAGTGTCTAGTCCGTATTTCCACGCAGGCTATAAGGTAAACAACGTTAGGTAGGTAACAAACTTAGATAGAAGCTGTCCAAATACAATGTCTATTATGTTGCTGGACTAACAAATAACAGAGTTCTCACTGTGCTAGACGAGCTGTTGCTCATCTAGTACATCTGGTTACTCAGAGCGGGTCAGCACTGGGAGTGCATATGTTTGAAGACGATACTGCGCTTGCAAGTGCCGTCTTGCATCACGCTTCATGATAGAGAGACCGAGATGCAGCTGCTGGAAACGACACGCGCGGCTTCCTCGCTGAGGTATCCTCACTGATGGCTTTCTTGATGACTACTGACGAGTGACGCTATCACGCTGCATAAAATCACGCCTGGGTCGTGATTCATTTGAGATCCTACATTACGGTTGAGTCATCTATTGTCCTGCCTGTTTACTGTTCATGGTTCCATCGAGCGATCTGGACGAGTCATTTGTTCACACCGGAGTCATGCAACGATTAACGACGTTGAATCCAAGCTCAGTGTCATGCCATCCACGCCGTCCACCATCCTAGCGATCTGGTTGGGTCGAGGCACAAGCTTGAGAGTGTGCCACTATCGATTCTACATCGTCGTAACACTGCCACCGGGATGCCGTGATCGTGGACCATCCACGGTGACATTCAGGTTGGTCGACTGGAGCGAGAGTGCCTTGAACAAAGTCTCCGATATCGATTGGTGCCCATGGAGCAGACGTCCTGCGACTTCTTCATTTCCGTCACTTTCCGATTTACTAGGTTACAGCCATGAATCCTCCGCTGACATCGGCTGAAGTCCCACAAACTCCCGAGCCGAACAAGATGGCGCTGGAGTCACCAAGCCCCGATTACGAAGGAGTGAAGACTCCGGTTGACATTGAAGGAGGCGCTCTTGAACCTGGAGGTGCTCCGTCGGTCTTCTCTTGGAAGCACATCGGTCTTCTGGCCCACATTGCATCCGTTGGTGTCGTATACGGCACGTTGTCTGGTGTCATTTACGCCGTGTTGAACAACTACCTGTACATGTCAGCGGTACTCACTGCTACAGCTCAAGCTATGGTGAGGTTGCCACGAGCACTGCGTGTGTTTACTGCCATCTTTTCGGACTGTTATCCAATCTTCGGCTACCGGCGACGTCCGTACCTCATCATGGGCTGGGCGATCACGTTCGTATGCTGCTTCTTGATGGCAGTGTTGCCCCTGGGTGACCCGTACTATGGCGACCCGGCCCTTGCTGACATTGATGAAAGCGAACTTACTGCGGAGCAACAAGCAATGATTAACTACGATGCCCCGGACAAAGGTATCAAGCTCATTATCTTCTTTGTGTTCGCGAATTTGGGCACGGTCATCTCGTTCGGTGCCTCGGATGGTTACATGGTGGAGTTAGCGAGAAGAGAGCCTGCAGAAATCCGAGGCACGACTCAATCGTACGTGTCTGCCGTGCGTCAGATTTTCATGGTGTTAGCGGCATTTATGACCGGTCTGGGTCTCAATGGTGAGGATTACGGCGGTGATTTCTCCTGGACAATGGGTTTCAACGCTATCATGGGTGTATGTGCTGCGTTCTCGCTCGTAACGATTCCGCTATGCTGGTTCTGCGTCACTGAGGAAAAGGTTCCGCGTAAGTCGGTGCGCAAGTTCTTGGCCTACCTGTATGATTTGGTGCAGCATCGTGTATTGTACCAAGTGATTGCTTTCCGCTTCTTCCGTCAGATCTTGTCATTGTTTTCTGTCACTGCATCGAGTCCCATTCAAAGCACATGGGCTAAGGTTACACCGCTGAACGAAGGTATCTCCGAGATGATCTCGTGTTTGGTCACCTTTGTGTCGTTGTGGATTGTTCGTCGTTACGGCCTTCACTGGAGCTGGAAGGTTGTGGTCGTCGTGTGCCAGTTTGGTGTAGTATTTGTAGACGCATTCCCCACTTTTTTCACGATCTGGGATGTGTACCGTAGTCAGTGGTTCTGGTTGGGCGTGCCGCTACTTGAAGAGTTCCCAAACAGTATCGGTGACTTTATTGCCACTCTATTCGTGGTCGAAGTTTGTGATAAGGGCAGCGAAGCGACCATCATGGGTCTTATGATCACGATCTCAGCTCTGGGCACGCCATTCTCCACTGTTCTATACAAAACTGTGGATAGCTACTTCGATATTGAGCGCAAGTACATTGTCAAGGACGACCATCACGTGCGATCTCAAGTCACATACGCCTACCTCATTGCCTATGCATGCAATCTCATTTCTGTCATATTCGTGGTTTGGCTACCGAGACAGAAGGCTGAAGTTCATGCACTGAAGGCTAAGGGTGGTAAGAGCAAGCTGCTCGGGACACTTACTGTGTGCTACCTCGTTTTCGCCTTCTTCTGGATCATCATGACCAATGTGCTAAGTCTATTCGACTCCACCTCGTGTTTGCGTATTGCAGGAGGTTCTAGTTGCTAAGTGAAATAGCGAAAACTATAGTTTAGAGATCGCTACATACTTAGACTTTTTTGAGATCAATACTACTACACTTGCCTTTTTGATCAAGTTGAAGTTAATGTAGCCACTTTCCAGTTATATGCTAATGTAGCCATTTGACATGGCTTCAGTGCGCATGTTGATCGAATGTTGACCACTCCATTTTCGACAAAAACAGTAATGCGAGTTGTTGGGGATCGTGTGGATGACGGGTCCGGTTCATTAGGCACCATCCGTTACGTAGGTCCTGTAGCTACCTCCAAAGACACATCTACGCTTTATTACGGTATCGAATGGGACGTTTGGGGACGCGGCAAGAACGACGGGAGTGTCCACTTGCCCAATGGAGAGCGTGTGGTGCACTTTGAAGGTCCACCTGGCCGCCAATTGACGGAATACGGAGGTTCCATGAATTTCAAATGTTCTTTTGTTAAACATACTGTTTTTGGCAAACCGAGTTCTCTGCTTGAAAAACTTCAAGAAAGATATTCTAATCAAGAGGAAGGAAGTGGATCAAAGGACGTGATGATAACAGGGGAAGTGGGTACTACATTGGGTAGTGAGAAGCCCATTGAGTTTGTCGGAGCGAAAAAACTCAGTACCCAACAAACTTTGCAGACAATTGAGAAAATTTCACTTTCAGGATGTCAAATTGACAATTTAGGAGGAAATGGACTGAAAACATTGGCCCCAAATTTGACGGAGTTGGATCTGTCGAGAAATTTGTTTAGCAAGTGGAGTGACATTCTCGCTGTTGTTCGTGAGTTACCACTACTGGAAACGCTAATTTTGAGTGGAAACAGGTTTACACTTGATGAAAGTGGAGATGGCGAGGCTTTTGAGAATCTGAAAGTGTTGGTACTGAACCAGACATTGTTGTCGTGGGACAACGTAGGAAAGCTGGTGTCGCGTCATTTCCCGAAACTTGAGCAACTGCATTTAGTGGATAACGAGTATGAAGATAGAGAATTGGTGGTGTTTCAGAATGCAGGAAGTTGGGTGGAGAGGCTGTCGGTGCTAGATTTGAGTCTCAATCGCTTGAGTTCGTGGAAAAAAGTGCTGCAAGTTGTTGGAGGCATGTTTGAGAACTTGAGTCAACTTGTCCTAAACGGAAACCGCATCGTTACGCTTGTTGCTGACGCCGAAAACTCCGTCACGGGGTTCCAGAAGCTGACGACACTGTCGTTAAGCGAAAATCTGGTTGACTCGTGGACATCCATTGACACACTAAACGCTTTTCCACTGCTGGATACTTTGCGCCTCTCAAAGATCCCGCTAACAATGCAGATGAGCTTGGGCGAGGCTCGAATGCTGATCATTGCACGAACGGACCACATCGCGGTTTTCAATGCAAGCCCAGTCCGCGTAAAGGAACGCAAGGAAGCTGAGCAGTTGTATTTGAAACGTATCCTTCACGAGCTGGCTGTCATTGGTATTGACAAGAGCGAGCGCGAGCGTGTGTTGGCAGGACACCCACGTTTTAATAGGCTTCGAGAGCTGTATCCTGAGATTTCTATTGATCAGAGCGGCAGTGCTGGAGACAGTGGGTCAACGACTGGTCCACGTAAGCTTGCATCCAGTCTAATCAAGGTCAGCATCGTCCCGATGTCAATGCAAGCGACATCACTTGAGCCTTTGGTTAAGAAAATCCCTCAGCAGATGAAGGTGTCACAACTAAAGCTGCTCATCGAGACCAAATTCGGTGTCGAGGTTCCTGCTCAGGTGCTGTCATTCCGCACTGACTCCAGGGTACACACTAGTGTATTTTAATACTTTGTTTCTAGCTCGTGATCCTCACCCATTTCTTTTGTGTAGAGTATGCCAATGTTGTTGGACGACGACAATGCCGAAGTCAGTTACTACGGGATGCAGGTATTGAGTCTTACGGCCTTAAGCTTTCCTACATTGCGTACTTATCGGGTTGCATAATGTGTTGTAGGAGGGTTCTGAAGTGCTCGTCAACGACAACGAGTAAAAAAGTATGAACACTGTGCTCGAGACGTCACACAATGATATTAATCGTTCAGCAGTCGTTGCAACCTCCAACATTAATCGAATCTTCAAGTACTTCGCTATCACACCTAGGTGTGATTATTAGATGTGCTTCGAGAATGTTTCTTCGACCCCTTCTTGCAGCGTAAGAGACTCTGGGGACGTGTTGACCGGGTTTGGCTTGAGATTGGCGAGGTGGTGGCGGTTGCGCGAGAATGCCTTCCCTTCTTCGGGCTTGTAGCGCACCCATGCAGGCGTCTCACGGCGGCCACGGCTCATGTTTACATCTGGGTTGACGATAATATGGCGGACTAGACTGAAAGCGCCAATCGCGAGTCCAACGGAAACGCAAAACAAAAGCGGATAGATTTCGGCATCGCGCGAAGACACCATGATGAAGTTGTCCTTGGCTCTCGGACCCGTTGGTACGGGTACTGTCACCTTTGGTTGCCCCACCACGGCTGGGTTCTTGTGCACACTTCGAAACTTCTGCATGCCCGTGACGGTGGCCTTCATTCTAATTGCAAACAGCACTTCTTGATCCCTGCTTCTCTGGTAGCACCAAAATGTCGAACTGAGGCGAGAGCGAAAACATGTAGTTGCCCGCATTCATCGTGGCTGATTGACTCGTCCCCGATTTTTTTCTCAACTTATAGCTGCTTGTTTTACTTTCGTTTGTATCATTGGTCTGTAGACCAAACGTTATCTATCCGTAAATGAGTGCTGCATCCTAGTTTTAATCCATAGTTCTTCAGGTTGAACTCTCAAATGTCAAAGCGTGAATACCAGATCGAAAAAAGGCAATTATGCTTCAACAGGTACCAAAACATTCACAT
>PCFV01000832.1:0-12987 GCA_002812785.1 Phytophthora litchii
GTACATGAACAACCTGGACACTGTCAACACGGCGTCCGTGGAAGGAGCGCTCATGTATGTGCAGGCGGAAGGTATCAACGTGAACGAGCAATCGGTCAAGTGTCATCGCAAGAACGACATGCAGTACGTCGTGTTCTACGAGCTCACGATCGTGCAGCCGACGTACGGCATCAAGTACTACGAGAGCCACACGCCCCCTGAGTACGGCGAGTTTGTGGCGATGGACACTGCTAAGTGCACGGACGAAGGCAGCGACTTGCCGGAAGACTGCAAGGTTTACTACGGTCTGGATGGTCAAATGGACATTGGTCTTATGGTGGGCAGCAATCTACAGACGTCGGACCCCCGTGCTCCGTACCCAGGTAACTACTGGTTCTCGTACCCGAACTCGTGCGCGCAGGAACTGCGTGCTGACAAGACGGACGAGTGCCGCAAGGAGTACCCTGGTGGACTCTGTGCTATGGGTGTTGAACCAGATGGAGACAGCTGCACGTTCAGCTACAAGATTCTGGGTTACATTAACATTGACGACCTGGTTGGTATCACCGAGATGGGTTACAGCAACTACACGGAGTTCTGTGAAGATGGTGGCGTTGAGTTCAAGGCCAGCAACACTGGCAGTGGCTTTGACGTTGAGGAGTCGATTGACTTCTGGGCGAATCCTGGTGACGAGGACGCTAACTCGAATCGTACGTCTATCATGGTGGAGATGTACAATGAGCTTGCCAGCAACGGCACGAGCGCCAACATGGAGCCACTCCCGTCTGTTGAAACGCTGACTACGTCCAACCCCAAGTGTTACGAGAACAACGCTAAGTGTGCTAGCTCCCAGTACGGCTGCAGCCGCTCACTGTACGCGCAGATCTGCTCAGTGTGCTCATCGTCGGGCGATGGATGTGAGGCCGCCCCTTCCACCTTCTCGTTCCCGGACCTGACGCTGCCTGCCAATGCTTCGATGCCGGAGAGTGGATCTTCGGACAGCTCGACGGATACTGGTGACTCGAACACTGAGTCTGGATCGACAAAGGGCAGCGCCCACGCTCTTTCGGATGAAAGCGGCAGCAAGAGCAGCAGTGCCACGACGGCGACGACGGCGTCGGCTGTTGTGGCCATGATGGCCATTGTTGCAAGCAGCCTGCTGTAGGGTGGGAGTAATTTCCTTTGTGTTCATGTTCATAATGAAGCGTAAGGTCGGGGAAGCTAGTGGTGTCATCAAATACACTACTTTATCGAAACGTGAACAAATATGACTAAGCATTTGATATGAATCCGTTGAGGGTTGACTGATTTGCTCAGACCGTAATGCAGGCTCCTGCCAAACCATAACCTGCCGGTACTCAGCTGCATCACATCGCAATTTGGGTCCCAAATAGCATCGAGTTCCATGGCGAATGACAAGGCGAATGAACACGACACCTCAAAGGGGACTCTGAAGCTCCTGGCTTCTTCAAACCCAACACCAGAGTGCCTCAGTGGATGCAAAACCTGCTCACCAATTTGTTCAGCTTTGCCGTCATGCATTATTTTGCCTGGAGTACACCATTTCTTGTGCTGTTCTACTACTTGCACAAGGTAAGTTTGTGTTCTCGCACTTCTTCGGTCGAAATAGTTAAACGATAAATTTTCTTATGAGCAGAAAGGATATAACTACGTGAGTCTCGCGGTGGTGGTCCTGTATCTGCCCTCGTTCTTCAGTGGAGCCCAGAAGACTGGCAAAGGGAATGTTTGGGAAGCTTTTCGCACATCCAGTCTTTGGGGCCTCATCAGCAAGTTTCTCCGGTAGGCATGTTCCCACCAATTCATGAAATGCAGTAAATCGAGTAACTATGTTAATGGGTTGAGCAATATCCAAGCTATCCGCGAGCAGGAGTTGGACCCTGAAAAGAAGTACATTTTTGGTCTCCATCCTCATGGCTTTCACGCCTCGCTATCTGCGGAGGCAATTTTGAGCGTGCTTTCCCGGGGATCGCCTTCCGAGGCAAGGCCACTTCTTAAACGTGTTCATGATCTTGGTATTGACGTTCGTTGTTACTGCTACTTTTGAAGTTTTGGGCGCGTCGGCCATGTACTACGTTCCACTTGGCCGCGAAATGTGTTTGTGGATGGGTGGTGTCGATGCCTCGCGCTCAACTGGTGAAAAAGTGTTGATAGAAGGCAACAGTATCATCGTTTACCCTGGTGGTGTGCCCGAGATTTTCCGCACAGATCCCAACTCAAAGGAGGTGCATTTTGTTTCCTATGTTGCATTCTACGCCCGATGAAGTTGTGACGACATTATTGCTTTGCCGTACGCAGACGCAACTCGTGCTGAAGAAGCGTTTGGGGTTCATCAAGGCCAGGGTGCGGACCTCGTGCCAAGTTTTGTCTTTGGAGAAAAGTGGCTCTACAAGTGGGTCCTACATGTAGACTGGTAGTTGTCGTCGCCATTGCAACTGACAAGTGTTGATTTCTTAGTTTGTGGACTCCACCTAAAAGCGTGACAGACTTCTTCCGCAAGATGCTCGGCATCCCGGTACTCGCTTTTTGGGGCAAGTTTTGGTGGATGCCCAAGGCCCCATCAAAAGGAAAACGATACGGACTCGTGCATGGCAAACCCATTACACCGAAGCACACTCCAAACCCAACCGATGAGGAAGTTCGCGCTGTTCATGCGGAGTACGTCGCGGAGATCAAGCGGATTTTCCAGCAATACAAATCCGAGTTCGGCTATGAAGAGGACGAGACACTGGCCATCATTTAGCTTTAAGCTATGCTAACTACATTAGCTACGGCGACGAAGCTGTGAGTAAAGGTGAATCGTCTTAAAGTAGTTGAGCACAAGCGAAGTCGCTGACGGTGCGAACATTTACAGTTGAACTCCACGTCACTCAGCTCATTTGGCAGTGAGAGCTATGCAAGAGTCCATAAGCAACAACAAGGTATTCCATTGGATGCACAGATTTGTTCAGATTCGTGACAATGCACTGCTTAGTGTGTTCCTCGTTCTTGCATCAGGCATCTTGCTATCTGCTACTGCTAGCTAACATAGATCCATGTTCTCAAGATGAAAAAGCGCCTGGGGCTGATTATCAACCTTTCCCTGAATCACGGTACAGACCTTGAGCCAACATTCGTCTTCAGTGAGAAATGATTTCACAAGTGCATTGAGTGTTATCGCTCGACAGCGCGAATAAGTGTTTCGCTGAGCAATGCTTTGAATTGATTTTTCAGTCTGTGTATTCCACCCAAGAGTGTGATAATAATTCTTCCTCAAGACACTCGGTATTTGGTGCTTGCATTCTGGGGTAATTTCTGGTGGATGCCCATAAAGGTAAACGTTATGGACTTGTGTACGGCAAACCGACCAGACTGTGTGAATACAACAACTACGTAGAACTTTCGCATTTGTTATCTTGTTTGAACTGCATAGAGCAACTACGACTTCTCTGAAAAAGCATTCAAGCCTCTTTCAAAATAATGGAGACGGGGTAGTGATCGCTGTTGTACCCGCTGCAAGATGTGGTGTACAGATCATGATTGAACGTGACGCTCCTGAGTGCCGACGACAGTGACTTGGAGACCAACATGTGGTCGAGACTGCTCAGTTCGGTGTCTTCGTAGACGCAATCGTTGTCCTCGTCGTACCATTCCGTGTAGCGATCAGACTGCGCCACTTTGCTCGCCACATCGATGAAGTTGGTGCCAGTAAGGATGGAGAGAACAGCACTTATCGGTGCATTGTTGTTCTTGTCCAACACTGCTGCGGACCAGTCATTCAGGTCACCAGTGATGATGGTGTGGTGTCCTTCACCGACAGCAGCGTTTCCCAAACTGGCAAGTACCGTTGCTTGAGCTTCTCGCTCGAAGCAGCGTGGTTTGCTTTCTGGGTTGGCCAACAAATGAGCACCCACGAGTGTGAGCGGTTTAGAGAAGCCCGTGACATTGAAGGTCGTGTAGAAGTGTTTGGACACACCCTTCGTGCTCGAGTACCCACTGGAGCTCGGGCATGTCGATCCACTCACCGGGATCGTTGCGCGGACCTCCGTACGTTGCAAATCAACGACAGGGTCCACGCGTGTGAGCAGCGCTGAGTTCTGACCCGTGGAGGTGTCAGTTCCCTTGACCAAGTACGGCTTGTAGGTGGAATCCCCCAGTGCTTTGAGCTGCGTAATGACAGCTTCCAGCACAGTTCAACCTCGTTGATTTGGATGATGTCGGAGTTCAGGCTCTTAATCACGGAAGCGATTTGGATCACGTGACTCTGGGCGTCGGCCGCTGTCGTCCACGGACAGTCACTTCCCGGACATGAAAGCCCGTGCGACGCGGTTCCCAGGAACAGGAACGCGGCATTAAACGTAGTCACCTTGAGCTGGGATTTGTCGGTGCGGCGGTCTCCCGGACTGGCAGGGGCTTCGGCACATCCAAATGCTGCTTCGGTCGACTGCAGCGATGAAAACTGCGTAATGACAGCGAACACAGCAGCCACGGCGATGGAAGCGAGTGAGACCATGACGTTGCGTAGAGCTCCGTTTGCTGGTGGCGTGTGCGGGAGTTGGTGAATTGCAAACTGCGTTCTGCGTCGTGTTGAAGACGTCGACGTGCCATGAGGCTTGACACTGTCAATGACAGAGGATCCACTTGTTAATCTCGACGGAGTCGCAGCATGCCACTTCCCGCGTGTACTGTTTGCTTGGAAACGAGTCACGAGTAGCGCTGCCGATGGAGATTCCATCACTAACGAACAGTTTATCGTACAGGAACCGGCCATCAACACAATCAGCACGAAGGTGTCCACTGCACGTTGCATGGGTCACGTCGAGATTCCACGAACAGTGGAAGCCATGTTTCGGCTGAGGTATGACAGACAGAGATTGTCTTCAAGCATGTCTAGCTCATCTTTCCCAGGATCAGATCCGATCGGCAGCATGTGTGAATGCGTGCAGGGATCAAGGGCGTCATGCTACCATTACAAGTTGTCGAGTATATGTATCTAATTCTACGCGTGCTGTCGAGGATTGCAGCGCTTCAACTTGTTAGGCTGATCAATACCGACGGCCGTCTCGCCTTGAGGTGTTCTGCAAGATGGCCGTGTTCTGGGAAAAGCTGTGTGAGACCAGCAGTGTTTCCAGCGCTAGACGGCGACTAGGATCGAGGTACAGTGTCTTGCCGCGACGCAGGTACGGATCCTCTTCGCCGTTCTTGTCCACGTAGAGACTACCCCACACGCAACGCCTTTCGTTACCCAGGAAGAGGATCACAGTACACGCACGCAGCAATAGGAAGGCCCCAAAACCAAGGCCGCAGCGCTGGGCGTGCTGAGTACACTCACCCACGCCGCCGCCTTCCTTAGCTTCACAGCACGCCGAGAAACAGCATAGTACTTCGCCGCAGAACAGACACAGTCCCGGATGCTGAGGGATTTGTGCACATTGCGGGCATACACCCGTAGGTTTCTCGTTGTAGCGGATAAATAGGTCCATGTACACACGAGGCAATGGAATGAGCATGCGATAGTTGGCGCCAGCAGAGGCGACTGCAGCAGCTCGAGACGATAGCAGCATCACTTGGTGTTGCAGCGGGAACGCATCGACATACGTGGGGGAGCCACCCGCTACTAATGTTTGAGATCGTGCTTGTTGTCGAGAAACAGCAGCCTTCGCCTCGAGCTGAGCGCCCCAGAGCTGGCATAGTGCGCGTTGACTTGATGGGAACATTTGCCGATGAAAGAAGAGCCGCAGAGGAGGTAAATGAAGCCTCCGCAAACATTTCTCCAGCAACACAGACGCTGTGTGTGTTCCGGTTGAGATGGATGCCGAAGGAAATAGTCCATCACAGACAGCGCACGACTCGGAGGCAACTTGAGGCCGCTTGGCATCGACCCCTTGGCTGCTATCGCTGTGATGTTGGTGAGGCATTGGTAGCACGACTTCCATTAGTAGGAGCATTTGCTGAGCCAGTGGTAGACACAACGCACTCACTTGCTCCTCCATTGCCACTGCGTTCCATTTCTTCTTCGCGACCGGAGTCGCTACCACCTTGTTATTGTCCATCAAGCGAGACCGCGCCAGCATCAGTGAAATCCACACAGATGCGTCGCGAAGCGACTCGACCTCTTCGAAGTCGCGAATCTCCACTTGAATCTTGTCAACTTGTCTGTCTCTGTCTTCTACGCTGTTTGTCGACGATTGCTGACCATCCTGCATCGAGAGGTAAGCAAGTGCTTGTAACACTTGGGCCGTGAACAACACTCGCGCTGAGAAGAAGGCCTCAGTGAGCAGTTGTTCCGCTGCTACATCGGCGCTGGGTGTTGCTATGCTTTGCCTCCACATCATGCGCATTGCAAAACATGTTAGCAATCGCGGGTGACACAACATAGGTGTTCCCACTAAAGCTGCGTCCGTCGTGTCATCAGTATCGCCCAGATTGTCGCGAATGCTCCACTTCGTACTGCATGCATCGTCGTCTTCTTCAAACAGCACTTGCTGACCGAATATCAGTCCATTCAGTCGTGTCATCACGCTCTCAAATTGCTTATCGGCAGCTGCCTCAACGACAGTCCATGCTAATGAACTCGGGGTCGAGAAAGCTACTGCAGCTGCGGTTATATCGGCAAGCTGTCGCATCGAGCGGAGCTGTAACGAGTCGACGACATCGGTTTGTAACAGTGTTTTCTCACGCGCAACCACGCGCAGTTGCACCTCTAAGCAATGCAACAGCAGCTGCCAAGCTGGCGTCTGGGCACCACATTCTGAGCTAAGTTGCTGCATTTCCAAGTCCAAGCTGCCTTCGTCACGAATTAAACTTGTGAGAAGCGTCGGTAGATACAATTGCGCGCGTACAGAACGTAACACGATTTCATGACAAAATGCACCAATCTCACGCTCTACGCTCACATCTTGCTCAGTGGAATCCTGCTCACCGCGAGATGACGCAGAATCCCCCACAGATGATCGTGAGCCTGGTGATAAGGATGGCTTTGATGCAGACGACAGTAGACGCCGCCTTAGCCGCAAACTCGACTGGGTCCGGGAGCGACGCCGTTTAACCACCGGAGAATCATCACGAAAGCTCATATGGGTATCAAGCCACTGAAGGAAAGCCAGTGGATCCTGCCCGTCGTCTTTCGTCTCCTCTTCCTCCTCCCCCGATCCAAACTCCGGCCTCATGAACTCATCGGTTGATGCCCGCTCTCGGAGTTCTCCTAGAGAAACACGTGGTACCAAGCAGTTCGAAAGCCGGCGACAGATTGGACAAACAAACTCCATGTCACGTTCACTTAGCAGGCGGTCCTCGCCGCTGGCCATCTCCAAGGGGCTACGACCATGCTTTTGTTTCCATAACGACATCAAATATGCCTTTAAGCATGAGTGATGAATAGCGTGACCGCAGCTCCAGATGACGCTGTCTGCAAGCTGCATACGCATTTCCTCTGTCGTACCCGGTTTAAGCACGCGTAGTGAAGGTAAACGCGATGAGACCACGGAACGGGAGTCTAAGTTTGCGGTACTCAGGGAACATTTCTCAAATTTCTGCGGCATATTCGTCGGCAAAATCATGCCCACAAAACCAAAAGACGAATCACGGGAGCGTGGGTCGCACGGCAAACGACAAAGACCACACTCTTCATTCTCTATCGAATGATCATCCAGTGAGCCACATTCATAACTTATGGAAGACGAACGTCCCCTCTCGTCGTTCTCAGCCGTGATCGACGAGCTTCGAGTACTTCGTCTTCGCCTCCGTCTTCGATCCTGAGATCTCCGTTGTTTCTCCCGCATCTGAGCGATAGCTGACGAAACATGATCTAAATACAAGCGCACGTCTACCTGACCAGTAGGGAACCCCCACTCATCTTCCTCGCGTTCTTCTTCGACGTCCTCTTCAGAATCCATTGCATTATCGTAGCTGTCACTATCAGTCTCAACCATTTCAGGTCCTTCAGTAACGTAATGATTTGTATTCACCTCACCCTCCAGCGCATCGCCATTTGCACACAGAAACTGCATTTGTTGCGACCGCATTTTCTCCAATATTTGTTGCTGCCGTCTTCGCATCATCTCTTTGGCAGTGAGTTTCGAGTTCTCACCACAACTTTTGTCACTGCTGTCTTTCCTACAGCTAACAGAATCAGAGCAATCACTCCCCACGTTGGAGTTATTACGTTGGGCCTCAAACTGTTTGAGGATTTTGGTATCCAAATACTGCGAACAGGCTGACGATTTCTCGCGTACCGATTGAAGAATCAGTTTGATCACAGGCTTAGCATCATCCATCGCACTTTTGAGTTCAGTGAAAAATAGCAGCAATGAAAGCAAGCTTGACGCAGCTGTCTCCTTTCCTTTGGATTCAACATTGCACTGCTGGGTTGCGTCTCCTTCCAACGGAATTTCAGTGCAAAGTTTGACGAATAGACTGCTGTCTTCGTCAAAGCACTCAGCGATGTTATCGAGGTTTTGTTTACTCCCCATCGCAAGCGGCTTCCCTAGTGTTTGCACGTGCTGGTCTTGAAAGTCTCTGGGAAGCATCTCAACTGCTACATACAAACAGTGCAGAGCAGC
This sequence comes from Phytophthora litchii, assembly GCA_002812785.1. NCBI lineage: Eukaryota > Oomycota > Peronosporomycetes > Peronosporales > Peronosporaceae > Phytophthora > Phytophthora litchii. Next base: position 8,538 of record PCFV01000832.1, read on the forward strand.
TAGCAGCAGATTCTCGTTGGTGATCGAACCTGAGCTGTCCTGCTCTTTACATTCCGCTTGCTGCTTTTGGTCCTGTAAAACTGCTTTACGCTTGTAATTTTCAAAAATGACGAACAGGATGCTGGTCATGTACGACGAGTTCAATATCGTTTCGGCGATCACATGATGCATATCTACGCCACAGGCACCTTCGAGATGGGGTCGTGGCAGCAATGGGAGGATATTTGAAGTCGTTGCGTTTTCTTGATCACTGGATTTGGGAAGATGCTTGCGGATGTTCTGTTCGCACTGCTGCGCTTCTGATGGTGTGAAACACTCAAACAGGGGTGATACTTGTGACCACAGCTCTGTCTTCAATTTCCATGACCCACTCATTTTGAGGCCATAGCCTAGCACGCTTCCACTTCGAGTAGAACGAGAACCATTGCTGCTCCCGGTCGGATCGTCATATACACCAACATTTTCCAGCACATGAGTTAGAATTTCCTCCTCTTCCAAATCTGCCCACTCGTGCGCTGGAAGCTGCTTTATCTGCTCTACTAGTTTCATATCTGTACGCATAATCACCTCACTACGGGTGAACGGGCCTAACGTCAGCCAATGCATAATCTCACGTTCAAGGAGCCATACCGCTGCTGTTTCAGGTGAACTTGCAGATGCCAGTTTAACAGGAGCCAATACAAGCTGAAGTAAGAGACGCAAAGCTTCTTCCACTATATCCAGCTCCTGACGCAATTCGCGACTTCGGTCAGCGTTACTTGCAAGGTTACTGTTATCCCTCTTCGCATCATTTTGAGAATTTAGTCCAAGCACATAAGAGTCACGGACCCCAAACGGCAATTGATGAAAAAAGAGACGCGTGAAGCTCCCGTGCGGGAGGAAACTTGACCCCAGTTGACAGAGGAACAGGTCGGAGTGAAGACCAAAATATCGCCAGTGCTTCGAGTGATAGTGAATTAACTGCTGCAGCATCACTCCACCGTTTCGAACCCATAAACCAGCCTTGATCTCGCGCGAAAAGAGAAGCACACGGAGAGGGTGATCCAGTATGCTATACCAGAACACCAAGTCTTTGCGTTTTTCCTCATCAGTAGAACCCATTCCTAGCAATTCACGCCAATCGTCCAATGCCTGGGGGCGGACCACACCGCACAGACCATGAACCAGCGCTGCGTACATGTGGTGTAGCGGAAAGTGAAAGCTTTTTGCACTTGTGCCTCCCAGAGCTACTGTACCCTGTTCATAGTATTTCACAAGATCAGTGATCGTTACAGCCACCGCTTCCGTCACTGCTTCGCCAGGTCCTGCTGAAGGTACAACCACCTCTGTGGCTTCAGATACAATTTCAGGCCGCCCATTGCGATTCGCCCATTGTGCCAAAGATGCTCGTACAGGGTGTAAAATCGCCCTAGCTAGAGCAAGAGGTCGAAAGGTGGCTGTCTCTAGCGGATTTAGCGGCGTACCACCGGTTATAACTCGCATAGCTCCTTGATTCCAACTATTCTCACCCGTTGTAATATTCTCCCAAACCTCGTGGGAAAAGCATGCAGGGATACCAGTAAGGAAAGCACTGAGCAACAGTTTTAGTTCGTAGTCTGCGACAAAGGCAAATGTCCAGTTCTGCGATTCATACTCGATATGCCGATGAACATGACGAGTTTGCAAATCCATCTGCTGAAGCAATTCGAAAGTCTTCATAAGCTGCACATATACCGATGATTTATGCAGAGTGAAGTCATCACCACCGATGCAGCAAAATGACCGTAATAACACCTCTGCCGCGATCTGAGGATGCACAAGCAGCGTTCGTAAGTCCGAGCACAACCGGGCATATATCCGTTTCTTGAACACATTTCGTCCACAGTCCACTGCTTGTACAGTCCGTAATACAGGGGGTGCTTCTGGCACTGTTCCTATACCTACCGTAGATGTGCTACTTCCATCACCACGATTAACGTCAGGTGGGGTTCCATCTATAAGCGGTTGTGGTAAGATAGTCATTAATCGAAGAGTGCCTCGGAAAAGATCATTGAGCTTCTCCAATAAGAATACCATAAGCCATTCGACACAGGAAGGTGTCGATTCGGTCGTAAGTGAAGGTACACCAAATGCATGATGTGGTCGCCGCCGTCGGCACCGACGAGTTCCGTGTGTCTCCTTTGAATTGGATGTAGGTCGCATTGAAGCGAAAACAGTCTCGAGTTCACGCAATTGTGCGTTGCTGTGGAAGAGCTGACAGAAGAGTCGATCGATAAATCGTGAAAGATTCCGCATGCCGTCTTCGTTGTTTTCGTCGCTGGCAGACAAGTAAAGCTCGATAAAGTACGGATACCATTCCACGAAGTGGCACGTGTACTTTTGCTTGAACGATTGATCGAACAGTAGCTTCAAATATAAAACGCCGAGCACGTCACACGTTTCGACCGGCAGGAGAACACCCGCCTTCAGAAACACGTCCAGCATTAGCAGTGGTCCATGACTAATGCATCCTTCTTCCACCTCTTCATCTGATTCCCCGCTCGTAGGTGAAGTCTCCACGGGTCCTTCCTCTACTGGTTGACTTGAAGAATCTAACGTCCTCATTGCCACTGTATCCATCTGAAACTCCACAGGTAGCTCCTCGAAAAGCAAGTCGGATATCACATTGCGATAGTAGAGACAGCTCATGGACAGCATCTGCAACCACACTAAAATTTGTTGCAATCTGTCGACATGAATTTTCACGACCGACGGGAACGCCGAGCGCAATAAACCTGTTCTGGGCAACGATCTTCTAGGGTAGAATGGATCTGAATTTTCACTGGCATGCGGCCTCAAACACGCCAGATGCACCTCCCTCAGCACATCTACACAAAAGTCCATTGTTCTTCTGACAATCATCTGCACCACAGCATCTTCCTCGTCCGTCATTTTCATCTGAATTGGCTCATCTCTGTGTGTTTTGTCCTTCTGAGCGCTGTGTTTTTTGCAGAATCCTTCGGGTCTCCACGCCAATGGGTCTCCACAGTCACAACAGCCTCCTGAAGAGCATCGATAGACTCTGTAGTCGTGTCCCTCGTGTTCTTCAGGGTCGAAACACGCCAGACACATGCAACTCGAGTCCGAGAGGCCGCACGTCCTGCATCTATAAGCCATGTGGTCTCCATGCCACACTTCCTCGCACTTCAGTCGCTTGACACTGCCGTAGTTCGCAGCCAAACACGCGTGGAAACTCTCGGGCAACTGAAAGCTCACGTTATTCTCCTCGTAGCTGATACAACACTCAAGTGTATTCTTACTATAAGAGCAAATTTGATGCTCTTTAACTGGATGTTGCGCATGAGACTCCGCGTGTGCCGCCATCATGACGCGGAGGAAGAATTGCAGCAGCTTTGGGAAGCTCTCGATCGACGGATTAAGCAGCAGATTGCGCGTTATCCGGCGCTGCGAGGCGCGAGACGCAGCTAAGAAACTGGCGATCAGCTGCTGCTCGTGCTCGACCTCTGACGCATTTAAAAGCGCCGTTAAGCGCGCTTCGAGCGTCATATCGGCGTCAGAAGCGTCCGCTTTCTCTGTGGCGGCGCAGGCCACAACGACGTGCTCTGCTTCTCCCGTCTTGGCCATCTTGAGAACGATCACGTTTGACGGGGATGAGGGAGAACTGCAAGTGAAGAACGACTAGGGATTTGTATGGAGATGTCAAGAGTGGGACATGCAATCAGAACGCGTGATACATGATATCAACCTTAACGGGTTGTATCGGATTAAAGAGGGATTTAGAGCGCCATGTCAGCAGGTGATGGCACTGGCACATGCTGCTTGAGGTGCTGCACGCGGTAGTTGAGCTTGTCCACCTGCTTCTTCAGGGCGTCACGTTCATTGCGAGCCTCGTCGCGCTCTTTGCGAAGCTGCTCCAGGGACGAACCTTCCTTCTGCATCGTGTCTGCAGCAACATGTCAGTTTACCTCCAGTAACTGATACTCGAGCAACGCACCTCTAATGGCGCGCAGTTTGAGCAGTAGCTGCGTCTGGTACTCGCGTAGATCAGCTCCACCCACGGGTCCGTCCACCTTCTTGGTTTCAACTGCCACCCGCTTCTCCGCGGCATCCATGCGGCTCAGCACATTCTGCAAAGGGAACGTGAGTCAGGGAAGACAAAGAACTGCTTGATTATCATACGGTGAGGTCTGCGCTTAGTTGATCCAGAGTCTGAGGAGGTGGAAGTGAGTGGTCAATGTAATAACAACAGATACAGACAGTTAGTTGAGCTGTAGCGAGCGTCCGGGAGGATCCACACACGCACCTTCGCCATCTTCTCGTCCACTGACTGATGCAAAATGCTGTCGATTGTGTGCAGTACATAAATTTAGAGAAATGGCTCAATTCCGGATAATCTTGGAATCCGGTTGGACAAACTGGTTACGGTCTAATTGATCGACGAGGTGTATTTACCGCTCAGTAAGAGAGTAGC
>PCFV01000833.1:0-12959 GCA_002812785.1 Phytophthora litchii
CTGCGGGCAGCGGCCGATGAAGAGCGATCAGTTACTCTATTCATCGGTCATTCATTATTGTACTTGTGGTTGCTTACCAGTCGAGTCCTTAGCTGCATCTCCTTGCTGAGCAGCCATCGTGTTGAAAATGTGCTCCAGTGAAGTTTCACTTACGCCATACTCACTCACATGCAATTGTTCCTTGTTCTCCTCGAGCAGTCCAAAGATTGCATACGGGCGCAGTGACTGCTTCGGGACCTGGAATCGGAAATGCCCACCTTGGTGCTCAATAAGTTGGCAGCCTGCGAAGTTCGACTGGAAAAACTCCAACAACGCTGAGCCCATATTCTCAGTGTGCCACCACGAACAGAAGGCGTCAATGGGAATGATGCCCGACGTCTCGAGGTAGCTGTGGAGTACGGTGCCGTTACCTTCACCGTTCATAATCTCATGTGCACGGTTTGGAACACCAAGCGATAAACACAAACTGATGATTTTGTCCTGTGAAATACCAGGGATGTTGCCTCCCAGAGTTCGATACACCTCGAGTTGTAGCCTTCCCACAGAAGACGTACTTGGTTCCCGCAGCTTCACCTCAACAATGTAGCCTCGGCCGAACTTCTGCTTCAGATGCTCCACGCTTCCTAAGCATTTCAGCTTTCCGCTCACTAAGATACCCACACGCGTGCAGAGTGCTTCACATTCCTCCATGCTATGGGTCGTTAGAACCACGCACGACTCTTTCGCTGCACAGACACTGGCAATCACATCCCACATTTTCCTTCGCGAACTCGGATCCACTCCTGTTGAAGGTTCATCCAGGAAGATAATGCTAGGAGACCCGATCAAAGCGATGGCTGTCGATAGTTTGCGTTTGTTACCACCACTCAGACCTCGAGTCAGTTTCGTTCGGTACTCAGTAAGCCCCACTTCCACAATCTTTTGATCTACAGCCTTTTGTACACGATCGCTGGGGATCCCCTTGAGGCGTGCGTAGAGCTCGAGTTGCTCTTCCACGGTCAGTAAATCATGCAAGGAGTCGAACTGCGGGCAATAACCAATCACTCTACGCGCTTTATCACGATCACGGGACAAATCGTAGCCCCCTAGTGTCACGAAACCGTTGGTTGGAGCAATCTCACCCGTCAACACTTTCATCGTTGTCGACTTACCAGCTCCGTTAATACCAAGGTAACCAAAGCATTCTCCTTTAGGAATCGAAAGGCACAAATTGTCAAGCGCAATTTTTCCTCCCTTGCCATATTGTTGGTGCAAGTTGCGGATAAATACGCTGTCGTTCTGAGTGGGGTATGAACGCTCCACCTTTTGGCGCTCAATGGCCACATCATCATCCTCATTTGGAGGCCCCTGTTGACGCTTCTCCGGGCGCCACGACAAGCTCCGACTCTCAACAACAAAAACTAGTAGCATGAATATCACGATCTCGACCACTGCATAGGCGACAGGAGATCCTGCCACATCAAGATCGAAGACATTGCGCACACAACACGTCTCACCGCTCACTGCATCCCAACACGAGGTACACGTGTAATCTGTGCCAAGACCTTCCCAAAGCCCAAAGAAAGAAGGCGGGGCTATCGTGTCGCTGCTACTGCCGTACAGTGCACTTCGACTCAGCTTCCGCGTTGCAATCTCATATATGCCATTGTTTAAGCTGTAGCCTGGGAAAAGCAGGAAAATCCATCGGAGGTAGTTTCTGTCGAGAGAAGACAAAGTCAAGTTGTCTGAAGTGTTGCCCGGGGTCAAGTCGAAGTCGATGAGCCGACACAAGAACGAGAAAATACTCAGCAAACCGCCAGTGCAGAGCGCAAATACCAACAGTGATGTTTGTGCTACAGCATGCTTCTTGAACTTAAAAGAGAACAAATAAGCCATTGGGATCACAGCCAAAGCATGCGAGCCAACAAGGCAAACGACCCCCCACACCTCCATCGAGCTTTTTAGAGTCCTGTCAGACAGTGGCACCATTATCATGGCCGCAATAACAGTAACCATCATGATAACAATGTCATGTGTCCATGTCGATAACCAGTAAGCCGATACATTAGCTCCACAAATCAACTGCAAACTTTTTGCGTTCTGGTTCGGGTTCTTTTCACGCACAACAAATGCCACAATCGCAGCTGGAACGAATGCAAACGCCAACATGACCACGACAGAAGTCAAGAAGGCATTCAAAGTAGCTTGAAGTTTCGCGCCATCTTGGTCGAGGCAGTATTTGTTGTAGCAAGGTGTCACCGGGTTGGACGATGAGGTACCATCGCACATATTACATGCGTAGTAAGGTGATTCAACGTTTGTCTTATCGCAGCACGTCGAGGCGCTGCAATCAATCACACCAAGATCACAGTAGTTGAACGTGTAGCTGTCACAGGAACTTGGAACAGAGACCAACGAGAAGTTAGCGCTTGAGCATCTGTCTTGTCGACTCGATGTCGCGAGCTCTGTTGCATAATCACTCGTAGTCATAAAACTTGCCACGTCGATCTCTGGAAGCGAGACCAGGATAATCAAAAAGAGCAACGGGATGCATACGGCGTTCAGGAGGTTCTTTTTATCCCTCTTCGCGATACGCACACGTTTTGTCAACAGCGCAGCATATTGACTCCACAGTGTTGCACGGTCAGTCACCTCAGACGAAATGGGGCCTATCAGTGTGCCACGAGAATTCGCTGAAGTCGCTGATGTCTTACGAATTTGGTCCACTGCTTCTACGCCGCAGTCTACGCCCATGGCAGCTTCTTCACGATCCTGCGATATGCGTAAGAACACCTCCTCCAACGTTGTGACGGATACACCATACTGGATAATTCGCAAGCGATGCTTTTCATCATCGAGCACTTGGAACATTGTCGAGAATACACCTGACGACTTTGATGGAAGCTGGAACACAACCTCTGAGCCAAAATTGCTCAAACACTTCGCTTCAGGTACAAAATTGCGCAAAAAAGTACCAACAGCCTCGACATCGCACCCAGGAGCTTTGATCATAGTCAAATTGTACCCTGCGCCATACCGATTCTTCAAAAACAGCGAACTTCCCGCGCAACAAAGCTGGCCGTCGGCCATGATGGCAATTCGGTCACCCAGAATATCAGCTTCATCCATGAAGTGAGTCGTGAGCACGATGACGCGGTCATCACGATTTCGCTGCAGCAAATTCCATGTAAATCGACGAGAATATGGGTCCATTCCAGACGTGGGTTCATCCAAAAAGACAAGCTTACTATCCCCCATGAATGCCAAAGCAACACTCAACTTGCGCTTCTGGCCACCAGATAGGTCCCTAGCAGCGACCTTCCTCTTCTCCACCAGCCCGACTTCTCGAATCATTCGCTCGACTTCTTCTTTCAGGCTGACGAATGGAATTTGTTTCATCGTTCCGAACAGCAGCAAATACTCTTCGACCGTCAGTTCGTTGAAAAGCACGTCATGCTGCGGGCAAATACCCATGATCTGGCGAAGTTCATTGAAATCTGTCTGAACGGAGCGTCCGTAAAGTGTCGCATCGCCTGACGTTGGTGTTATAAGCCCCGTCAACATCGAAATTGTGGTTGTCTTTCCTGCGCCATTGTGGCCGAGCAACGCGGAGATCTGTCCAGCGTAAAGAGTAAGGTTCAGGCCTTGTACTGCTACCTTCAACTCTCCGTCATCTGTCGGGAATTCCTTGCGAAGTCCTCGAATCTGAAGACACGTTCCCTTTCGTTCTTGTTCTGCAAGCATGGCATTTACTGGCTCTACAGAAGCCACAAGTCCAGGTCGGTCCTTCATCATCACGACAGATCCGTCCGACGAAGTCTGATGCAGCAGCCGCACTCCTCGAGGCGACGCAAAAGAATAGTTTGTTTGAGGGGATGAGGCTGTGCTAGGAGATTCAAGCACCAATACTTCCTTGTCATCATTCGCGCTCGACGGAAGCCAGTACTCCTTCACGAAAATGAAGTTCCACGGCTTACGGACACCAAACTCTTGTGGCAAAACGTTGTCGAAATACCAACCAAGAACAACCAGAATAAACGAGTCCAGAATCAAAAACCAGCTCATTGCAAACGCCGACGGTACCGTAATAGGAGACTCTACCAACCCCATGGCGTACGCTAGCCCTCTGCCAAGTTGAGCGCGACGCACCAAGTCATCAATACCCAGTGCAAAAGCAGTCGGAGGTGCAAGTGCACCTAAGTACTTGTGTGAGCTGGACTTTGACATGACTGAGAAAAACGGGAAGAACAATACCAGCCACAGAAGCACTGATGCAATCGAAGCAGCTCTGGACTTGTTGAAAAACGGCGTGATGAAGTAGCTGAAGCTCACGATCGACAAGCTCAATGCCCAGAACAAAAACACCAACGTCGCGTACTCGGTCATAGGGAATACTTGGCCAAACTTTAGTTCGGCAGCAATGACAAACGCAAGAGGTGTAGCCAAAATTGCCGTCGTCAAACACCATGAGCTCAACAGCGTAAAGTTCGAGAGACCCATAATCTTCATAACTTCTCGGATTCGCGTCTCTTTCTCAATCACCATGGTCGTCGTCGTAGTCGACACAAATTTAATATAACAAATCAGCAAAAAGAGGCCAATTACGCTCTGTCCGCTGCTGTAGAACGTCGACATATTGGTGCTCAACTTTCCATAATCAGTATACTCCAAACTATCCAGTCCCGTACACAAAATAGTCTCTGACGTCGTTGCAGCTTCCGATGAGCTCGTATAATTTTCTCCTGTTCCGAAAATCGTGTCCAAATTGGCAATAAACACCAAAGCAAGGGTTAAAACCACCGGAAGGAAGAGTTCGAACACGAACGAAACTGGTTTCCGTCGTCGAATGACAAGATTTTTCCAGATGAGGTTGGTTCCTTGTCTCCACGCTGCAAGAGCTTTCTCCCACGTAGCTCTACTAGCCACTGCGAATCTCGATTCAAGAGCATCTAGAGCGGCAGTTTTCTTGGCATAGATTCTGGCTGCAATCATCACTGCAGCAAAGAATGCTACAATGATGGCTACACACACTATTAGAGCAGTATTCTCGGATGAGAGGCCACACTGTTGGCTCTCTGCGACGGTGTCTTCAATGACGGACTTGCAGTAAGAGATACTGGACGAAGATTGTGGACAGTTCATGACTGTATCAGCTGCTGAGCAGCAGGAACTAGAGGCGGAGAAGCTCGGTTTCGTGCACATGAGCGTACAGGTGCCAGAAGTCACGGAGCTGCTGCCACTAGAGCCTGAGAGCAACGAAATGGACGAGAACGAGGACGTATCCAACTCGAAGAAGCCTGAATTCATGACGCACAAAGCGTAGTCGTAGTCGTACGTGACGACAGTGGAGAGACACGACGTGAGGAGCGCTGTACCATCAGAGGAACTGGAGCTGGAACTGGAACTGGAACTGGAGCTGGAGGTTGTGAGGAGGGACGAAGCGGCAGAAGAGCTGGTGGTTGCTGTGGTTGTGGATGAAGACGTTGTAGCGGTTGGAGACGACGGTCCCCCGGCGGGCATCATGGCGGAATGCGCTCCCAGACTGAGTGGCTGCCGACGTATTGGAGAGTGCGGGCATCGCGCAGTTTGACTCCAGTTGTGTCCTACGACAGTTTTTAGGTGACATGATCATCCGACGGCATACAAACATCAAGTCAACGAAATTGAACCCGAAATATTGGCATGACAGCAGTTTACCAAACTTTGGAACCCAAAGTAAGGGAATCTGGATAGTGTTTAGGAATTCGCGCAGCGAAACCGCGCCACGTAGATCCTTGGCGTTTGGTAAAGGCACGCTGTTACTGCTCCATCGGTTGTGCGTACCCACAATCGCAGACTACTACTTGACGCTCTTGGTATAGTTGATGGTATAGTTCTCCACCAACTGCTGTGGACCCGCTTCCCCTACCTAGTAACTGGTTCTAATAACTGATGGCGTTTAGACTAAAACGCTATTGAAGTGATAACTGTCTGGTATGCAGTGAGTGGTTCAGCACTCACTTCACCTATATCAGCAAAGTAGGTTCGTGTCCATGATCTGAAGGTGGAATTGAGTGTCCGGTGTTCATCGATTATGGGACGTTCGGGATCAAATTGAAATCGTTGTCCAAGCACGTGAATGTGGCCATCTTCAGCAATAAAGTCCCAGCTCCTGAGCACAATCAGCACATCGGCGATGTGCTGATTGTTCCTGAAAATCCTGTATTAGTGAAACTGCCCTGTTTCCGCGCATCCTATCCTACAGCATACATATTCCTTTCACCAGTCCATAGTTCATCTTCTCATGGCTCCACCTGCTGTCGCTGACGCTCATGGCTCCGAGCGCATGTTCCGTCGGTACGATCTCTCTTCTAACCATCTCTACCTAATCTCCATCGTCTCCTCTATCTATTCATACAATGTTCACTCTCAAACTCCCCGCCACTAATGAGAAAATCAACTATTTCCACAGCCACCAAGAACTCATGCAGCTATACTCGACTTCCACGCGCCGAAGCACCAGTATCGCCAGTGATAGAAGCTCAATAACATCCCGCAAGGACCACCAAGTATCCAAGAACGATCTGACGGTGCTAAAGCAGAAATTCCAGTTTATTCGCGACGATGAGGTTGATGCTGAAGAGGGCGAGACGGACTGGCAGGTCCGCATGAGTGTGCGCTATTACCGGCAGCTCTTCCGGGAATATGCACTGGCCGATCTGTCCCGCTACAAGGAGAGCAAGATCGGCCTTCGATGGCGCACAGAGATGGAGGTTATTGCAGGTAAAGGACAGTTTTCATGCGGGAACAAGAGGTGCGACGAACGCGTCGGTTTGCACAGCTACGAGCTGTTGTTCGCGTATGTGGAGCATGGAGAACGAAAACGGTGTTTGGTCAAAGTGCGTGCGTGTAGTGCATGTGCTGAGAAGTTGTTCTACAAAAAGTTGATTGAGATGAAGAGGAAGAAAAGACGTAAAATGGAGAAGAGAGAGCGGAAGCGACAACGAGAGGAAGGCGACTCTGTGAAACAAAAAGCGAAGAGACGTAGACGATCAGCATCGCATTCGGATTCAGATAATCATGGTGAGAGTGATGACGGTTATCGTGAGTTCACTGAGAAGAGCAGTGACCTCGACCTTGGAACTGAGGATATCCACAAACTGTGTGCGAAGATCAATGCTGATCAGAAAGTGGCGTATCCAACTATTTCTCAGCGAGAGAAAGCATCAAATACGCGTGGTAGTGGGTTTGACGAGCTACTTCCATAAAGTAACACACATCTATCGAGATTCAAAACGTTACCACAATTGCGTCGATTTATTCGTAGTCCTTTAGCCAGCCCTTTTCCTTAGCCTCCTTGAACATCTCAGTGATAGCCTCGCGCTCGCCCTGCACCAGATCTGGATGCCAGAAGTCGAACAGCAGCAACACACGGTCTCCCTTCTTTCCATTGTGCCACACTTCGTGGTCAAATGCATCTGCCAGTATACCATCATTAGGTCAGCGATAACATCAGCGTTAATTCTCTTACCATCGAGCACGAGTGCCTTGCCTTCTTCCCACTGCCGAGTCTCGTCACCAACTCGAATGCCACAACCTTCCGGCACAAACAACGGAAAGTGGCAGCGTAGTCGGATGTTACACGGAGCCGAATGCGCCTTGATGCTCGACTATCAAACACAAGGATCAATCAGCTATTTTCTTCCCTCATAGGTCCAAACTCACCTCGGGCTTCAAAATAGAGAAGAACGAGTACGCAAACGGCAACCCCGCCATGAATCCAGGGATGTTTTCCAAAATCTCCACCGTCTTGGGGCATTGTACTGCAAAGTCCGCTTGACGTCGACCTTGTGTCACATACGAGAGCCAATCCCACTGCCCCTGATGGAGCTGATGCTCCTTATCGTACACTTTGTAGTCGCTCGCCTCAGCAGCTGCAGCTTCTGACTCATCGCGCTGCTTCTTAAGTGCCAGAAACTCGTTGGTGATGGTCTCGCGGTTGGCTTCGAGGTGCTTCACCCACTCAAACTTGGACGTGTCATGCCATGGCGCAGACTCGAGACCGGGGAAGCAGAAAAGTGTAGGAGATGGTCGTGGCTTGGCTGTAGATAACTGTTAGATGGTAAAGCTATTCAAGTATTCGTGAGGCTACGCACCTGTCGTCAAGCAAAGCGCCGAGCGGAGTAGTGCTGCTCTGTGCGTCATTTTGATCCTCACAATTATGGAATGTCGCTGGAAGGTTACTTGTACGCTAGTGTTGCACGAAGAGAAGGCGATGGGCAACTTCAACATGACCTCCAGACAATTCCTGGTCAGGCACAATGCTCCATGAGTGCGCCTATCGGAGTCTAACGCTCGCTAGAGTAGTGGAGTGACAAGACATTTGTAAAGCTGTGGGTCGTACCGTTCGCTGTCTTCCACTGTCTGGAGCAAGTATATAATGTTATGCTTCATTATATATGCACAATACAAAACTGTGAAATTAGCATGGTGCAATGCACGAACCACAGTAAAATAGGTTTAACTGCAGCAGAAGCAAGGAATCAAGTCGAATATACCCTTGCTGATGGCGACATAGGAATGCGAGTTTGCATCTTCTGCAATAGCGAACAATAGTACACGTACTGAACCGTGTTGACACTGAATGGCGCCGGTCAACAGTTCCGACGTAGGAGTGCATTGGCTCCAGCCAAGAATCAAGAGATCAGCTCGATCGGCTTCATTTCAGTTTCATCGAAAAAGTTGAGGATGAAATGCAAACTACACTTCCTGCTGCAGTAACTAGTTGGGGTTCGAAGCGGAATTTTGTTGAGCTACGAGCGTTAGTACTCGATTTCGTTATCAAAACACCAGCAGTGCTTTCGCTACCATCTTTGTCAGGAAGCCATGAACGACGACATCAAGTAGGCCCAATTACACTACAAATGAGGTGCTCCATCACCAGCGAAGAATATCCCCTCAGCTGCCCTCCATCCGTTTTGAAACAGCTTTCATCGCTCCAATACTCAAAGTCGCAGCAAAATAATATAAAAGACGATGGAGTACTCGAAGTCGTAGCAAGAAATGTAAGCAAATTAATACACAAGACGATGGGGTTGAACAACAGCACTGCTGACCACGCATCACGAAGCCCACTACTCAGTACTCTACTGGGCCTATGTTCTTCTGCGAAACCGACTGCGTGTCATTCGTCATCGTATAAGAGTTGCATGAGGCAGCACAGATATCTTCACCTTCACCGCACGGCAAGCGAAATGGCCATGAAGGTGATCGATCACCACAGGCAGCAATAAGATACTGTAGTGATGCAATTCAAAAGTTCAAAGCGCCATTTGTGTAGATAAAAGGCGCCTACATCCACCCTTGGCGCCAAATCGACGACACGGTCCAATATGTCGCGCCACGACGGACAACTAGTCGGTTGCTCCTGGCTTCAACGACGACCCACCAATCGGATGCGCCAACGACCGTTCGCGCTTGATTCGCGCTGCGCCGCCTTAGAAGAATAGCTCTCGCCATCGCGTGCAATTGCCTCATTCTTCATTGTGGAGGCAGAGAGAACAACAGGTAGCGAACACTCCATGGCAAGAGACGGCGAGGAGAACAAAGACGCCAATGTGTTGACCGATGACGACCTTTTGGACGAAATGTTCACGGACCGCAGCACCAGCGAAAAGGACGACGACCTGACGCTCTCCATGGACTGGAGCGTCGATACAAGACGAACTGAGGCTGATCTCGATCAAGTTTCGAGTCGATCTCGCGCGAACAGTGCGACAGATCGCCTTCCAATATTGGTGAGGGCTACAAGTCAAGGGGCCTATTTCAACGAACATTTTCGTAGTTTAGACCCTGACCATACCGTGGGGAGGACTCGGGTACCGTGGCATTCGAAGAGTGTTTCGGATCTAAGAGACCCGGATAGTAAACCAACTCGCATCGTTGCGTTCGACGTCGGTGGTAAACTCTTTCGATGCAAAGAGAGTTTAATCGCCAAGTACCCACTCAAAAGACTCAACCAGATCATCACTTGTGGTTGTGGCAAGATCAGTTGCCTGGACGACGCGTTCTTTATCGACCGCAATCCACAGCATTTTGAAATGATTCTTGATTGGTATCGTACAGGGAAACTAGTACGACAACGTAATGTTGATGAAGAAGCGTTCAAGGACGATGCGATATACTTTGATTTGCACGAGGAGTTGTTCCCGACAACCCCTGCTGGAGATCCGCCACAGTCGTGGCCGACGACTAAGGCTCCACCTGGACTACCAACTCGTAGACGTTCAGTTAATGATGTCGATTTGGGACGTAATAACACCAAGCGTGTTAGTATGTTTGCCAACATGCCATCTCCTCCGGTACAGCGGGTTAGTGTTCAATCACAGAAGAAAGGCGAAGAACTCCAGGCCAATCCAGATAAGGAGAAGATGGAAGACGTAGAACTTCCTGCAGCTACAGATGACGGATCGTTGCGGTTTTTCAGACGTGAGCGACGTGTATTAACGCTCACCAGCATCCCTTTGGTGTTCATGATTCGTAAATTCGAGCAGTTGCTGGTAGAGAGTGTGAAAGGCCGAGGTAAACTCATGGTTCGTGTGTGCGATGCAACAGGGATGCAAACAGTGGACGTCCCTGAAGCTGTATTATTTGACAGCCATTCACGATTTTATCTGAAAGGAGAACGTGCGCAGCTACAGCACAATGCGTTGCTACCAGGAGATCACGTGTACACGTTTTGGATCGAGGAAAATGCTAATGGTGCAAATGTTCACACATCGACGTCTCCAGCATTGGATATCGAGTTCAAGCTACTTTTCACGTTCGATCCCGGTGATCGACTTTCATCCACAATGGAAGCTATACTAACAAGTGCATCATCAGAATGCAACGATGCTATTCACGCGCTAAGACCCGAAGGAACACCCCAACTGAGTGAGAAGTCTGACTCATTCTCGCCATGTTTGTTCATGCCACCATCACAACTAAAGCGTGATCCAGAACTTACTTCGCTTCTGGACGACACCAGTAAGAGAGCTAGTCCAACCAAGTCAACGAAGAACCTATCGTCACTCGCGAAGCCAAAGAAGAACAAACTACAGCCCGGAAACCAGAAACGCGATATGTCATCTTCTCCGATACGACTCGCAGGAGCTTCAATCGTGCGTAACAGTCAGGTACCACGACCATGTCCTGCAGAGGGCAAAATCACTGTTTATCGGCCGGACAAGCTGGATCTGGACCCAGCTAACGAGAGCCCTACTTTGCGTTCACTGCATCACCCTGAGAGTTCCGACAGAAGGATCAACCAGACAGTGGAAACAGCTTATCACGATATGCAGCCTCGTCTATTTCGTTGAGTAACTTGTACAAAAGGCTATCGCTGATAGAAAAGATGTCTAACGCTAATAATTCGACTCGTCTAGTGTTGTCAATAGCACAGCAATCACACTCCTTGGGGTAGGAGCGACGTGAGTAGCCGCTCCATTTGGCCGAGACTGTCGGCTGACAGACACAATTCCTCACTCTCGGAGTTGCTACAGGTGTCCTGCAGTAGCTCGAGCATACTCAAATATTCTTGAAATTCTTGAATCGTCCACGAAGGCATGTGAACGCCGTCAGTTTTCACTTCATCTCGAGCTAGTGCAGAAACACACGTTGGACTCAGTGCGGATCTCCGACTATGGGAACTCGACTGCTTGCAGATAATAGGTGACCGAACATTGACAACGTCATCCTCATGGTCGGCCAGCTGGAAACAGGGCCGAGCTGCCATGTCAAAAGTGCCCACAGACTCGAAACCGTCGTAGTTGATCATCGGCTCGCAGTCGTCCAAGGAGCCATTGGGTCCATGTTGGTTGACGCTGTAGTCCCCTTGCTCTTGTTGCGAGAGTTCATCATGATCGACTTCGGGTCCGTCATGTCGCTTCATCCCTTTAACCATCGACGACGGTGCAGGAGGAGGCACAACGTCGTTGAGCGACTCTGCAACTGTCGAAAGGTGCTCGCGGGGGTCTTGGGCTGGTGCTTCGAGTTGGTTCATGGCGTCGTTCACCTCCACGGCAGATAGCAGATTGCAGAGTGCTTCGGGTGGGTGCTTCGCGACAGGACAAGTCGCGCGTGGCGTTCCTCTCTATTTCCGGCCACCTCTGAGCCGGCACATGATGAGTCGAAGGATAAATGCGGCTCACTTGTCAATCGACGACGTGGTGCAGCTCAAAGATCGTCCGCCACGTACGCCACCGAAAGCGCGTTCCCCACCGCTTCGTCTGGATATGTCGGCTACTGTGGCCGCTTCAAATATCGCCTTGGCAGCCTCAATGCGCGTGGAGACGAGCACGGACTAAGGTCGACTGCTGCGTTTAATGCGCTTGCGATGGTGCTTAGCCAACGGCATAGCCAAATGGTATGACCGTTGGCCGGAGTGTGGCGTTTGCGTGTCTGCAGTACACGTCGCGGCACGCTTTTAGCTTGGAGTAATGCGTTGAAACGGAGAATTGGCAGTCCCAACTTGAGCTTTCCAACGAGCTGAGTGGCAATTCCTAGACCTCAGCGTAGGAACTGCCCGGCGTGGTACGCCAAGCTTGACGTCAAGCTATCAAACCGTTACGCGCGTCTTGCGTATGAAGCGACACGTGCTGTGCTACCATTTCCAGGGACATGAGGTCTTCGCTGATCGAGTAGTGTGAATCTTCATGCTGCGTGTATCCATCTCGTTCACCCGAGAGCTGTCTGATGCTATCAGCGATAGCCCCAGCGTCGATCATGCCGCACGCTACACGGCAGCGACAACAATACGTCCTCTTCATTGGCGACAACAAATGTCCTTTTCATTGAGACTGTTGTTGAAGTGATCGACAAGTGTCGCTAAAGTTCGAACTCGCCCGGAACGCGTCAATTAAACGAGCGAGATCGCCAAATGTTCCCCGACGGTTCACTTCTTAGTCTTCACCATCATGACGTGTGTTATCATTATTCCCCACGCTCCATCTCGCAAGACA
>PCFV01000834.1:0-12944 GCA_002812785.1 Phytophthora litchii
ATGGTATACAAATATATATATAAAGTCTGCTCCAAAGTATCCCTTAAGTGGATGGATACCTAAAGTTGTTTACTTCAGAAGGGTGTATTCTAGGGCAATATTGTTTTTGATGGCTAGACGCAATGTCTTCAACGGAGTTTCAGCCTGGGAGCGAGAAGAGAAAGCAAACCAGCAACGAGACTATGCGGCTCAGCTTCAGGAGCAGGTATGCAACACATTAACGATAGAAACGAGGTCGAATCTTGACCATCTCCCGTAGGTTCTCCAAAAGCAAGCGAAACAGGAACAGGAGAAGGCGCGTAGACAACAGGAGCAACGTGAAGAGCTGGAAATGTTGGTGCGGCATCGCACATTCCTCTGTTTATGAATGAATTGCACTCGATGAGCGTCATTTTCCGTTTGTATGAAGGAACGTGAGAGAGCAGCAGCCACTCGTCAACCACAGCAAGAAGAGAAACCACCCGAGCCTTTGCTTTTAGCTCCGTCACCTCAACCTTCAGTCTCAATAACTCATACACTAGCAGTCAAGTCTCTGCACCAAGGAGCTCATGCACCGTCGCCGCAAAAGTCTGTCAACAATGGTCCCGACTTCACCAGTACGGGGGTGAATCCAGGGCCAGATCCTGTGCAACACTACCCTGTAGCAGTACCCACGACAAACCTTGCATCCGAATCCTGCACACCTTTTTTCAATTCTACAGCTTCCAATTTTGAGTCTCTTCTCCGGGAACCTGGAATCGGCGCGCGATCAATCGTCTTTTACGATGACCTGGCGGCGCTCCAACGACTTGCTGCCGAGGTTAACGAACTCGAACGTTTCTGGTAGCTGAGAGTCTAACATGCTGCACGAATTTGTGATACACAGTTGGATTCAGCTGCAAAGCAGAGGCGAGCACAGGTTCAGCTCATAATTCATTTGACATAGTGTGGTAGAATTGAATCTAACAAATGCTTCTTGACGATGTAGGGTACTTATGTAAAACCGGATTTTCTTCACCAACACGAGACAGCAGAAGTATCACCAACTAGCATTTCATCAGCCACTTTGCAATCGCCCGTAAAGACATGCGAGATCAAGGTTGTTTGTGTAAGTAAAGAGGATCAAAAATGGTAATTTGACTGCTCGATGTGTGCAGGTTAACCAAGAATACAATCAGCTCGGCAACACGCACACAACACTGCATCCAAGAAGACAGTGAGTGCTACGCGCAAGATAGGAATTGAAGATGCATGCCAGTAGAAACTCTTACTGACTTCATTGCTTGTAGATTAAATCTCGACAGACTGCCCAGCGAAAGCGTGCTGCTTCCACTCAGTACATTACCAAGCACAAAGTCTAAGTCAATACCACGCGCAGGTAAGCCTCTAATTAAACCATCCCACGGATTTATTGCTGCAACGGAAGCCAACGACGATGACAACGGGGCTCTGGAAAACGATAGCAAAATGCTTCAGTTTACAATTCCTGAATTGTAAGTTCTGCTGAAGGTATTTACGCTCCACAAAACCGGACACGAGCCCTATCTCGAAGATACTGTCAAAATTCGATAAGGAGTGTGATCATGATGCTTTTATTCTTCTGGATGACTTTCGCCACTAGCAATCGCCATGAGCTCTACCGACTGGGCTGTCATGTTTCCCAGAACACACACGGCGTCTTTCTTCATTACGAAGGCAGGGGTAACATTGCCTCCACATTCATATCTGCAGAACCGATGCATCTCCGTTAGCACTAACATTCAACAGATGAAACCACACAGTTCGTCACGCACCTCAATCCTTCCCACCGCCACTCGCCAACAACTGCCCTGCACGATTCTCTTGGACACTGAATTTCTCCTTCAGGGTGTGTACGTGCCTGATCAATGATCCACAGCTGCGGATCTACAAACCATTGCTTACAGCCGTTTAGCGCAACAAGTACCGTGGAGTCTTCGACTAACAGCGCTGACACTTGGTCAACTGTTGACACTCCACTCGCCTGCTTCTTGTTGATGTCCACAATCTGTTGAATGTTTCGATGCCACTCTACTGTGTTGCACTCAAGGAATACCAAATGTGCAGGTGTTTGACCTGCTTCGGATGATTTTCCGTCCTCGCTTAATGAAGATGACAACACCGAGAGCTTGTGCAGTTCAGAAATTCCAGTACGATATTGAATCTGGCCCTGCGTCCTCTTATCTTCAGCTGCCGCCTTCGTAGTTCGTTTAGAGCTCTTGAATGCAGTAAGAGAGCGCCATAAACCACTCCCAGACTTCTTCTTAGACTCGCCATTCGCTTTAAGCGGAGACAGAGTTGCCGAGTTAATACGCTTGCCTTCTTCCGTAACAGGGCGTCGAGCTGGTTGTAATATTTGCAGCGGCTGAGGCAAACCACTTCCAAATTCTTCCTCACTTTTCTGTGAGCTCTCATAATAAAGACTCGGTTTTGCTAACACCGGAGACGCACTCTTCCTCCTGTTTGAGGAAATATTCGTATAGCTAGCAGAAAGTGAGCCATTTCCCATCGTTATGCTGGGGCTATGTGGCCTCAGACGTAACTTCGCGAGCAATGGCTTCTTTGTGCTATTCGCCACAATCACTTGCTCCTCGTCTACCGGGACTCCTGATGATACGTCGCCCGTGGAATCGATGACTTTATGCCCCCGTAAAACCCCCAAAAAGCGGGTGCAATCACCGGCAACCGTCGAGTTATCTGTCTGACAAGTTAGTTTTGCGATATCGTGGTGATGAACAATGGCGCCGGCACAAAACAGACTTTCTCCACAGGACTGGCAGCCGAACATGGTTCCCATCGAGCGCAATGCTGGAATAAAAGACGGACCTGGAGTCTTTCCCAAGGACGCGTTGCAACTCCCTGACTCTGGAGGCAACGAAAGACAAAAGCCACTGGGCACTCGTTCACCCACCATACCTCGATCATCACACCCGGAGGCTAGCATCTCAATCGAAGACTGTTTTTTCAACAGTGGAGGTGGTGGTGACGCGCTTGATGCTTGATGTGGTTGGTGGCGCTTCTTGACTACTTCGGTCAGCTCGCCATCCTTGTGCTGTTGAGCGAGGTGTATCAGTCGTGCCTTGAGAAGATGCTGGTTTGCGACAAAAACATCACCACGTGCCGTCTCGAGGCATTTAAGCTGAGCATCAAAGCCAGTATTTAGACTCACAACAGGTCGAAGTGCCTTCACATGAGCTGAAATAGCTGCGTATGACATTTGCTGCTTCATCATCAGGAAGGCCATCGCGACGGCAGGAGATCTCGAACGCCCTCCGGCACAGTGGACAAGAACACCACCATTCCTTAGCCCAGCGTCAATAAATACAGCAGCAATCGGGAGGCAACTCAGCAAGCTTGCATACTCTTTATCACGGATACTAAGGCTCAAGTAGGTGAAATCTTCGGGGAAAGTCGCGTAGTTGCCCGCGAGGTTGAGTACATGTGAGATTTTGCTGGATTTGAGTGTTTCCACATTGAAAGCAGCGTGAATAGATCCGATAAACAAACCTGCGGCAACCTCGACGGGAATATTGTCTTGCACGATCGAAGTCTGCAGTCGAAGTCCAGGAGCCTTCCGCATCGACATGGTCGCTGCAGGTGTAATTGTAGCTTGACTTCTGTCGTGTGCAATTTGATCGAGATAGCTAGTGTGTGTGTCGTTCGAGGCAGGTGTCGATATAAGCCACAGCGAATTGAGCCGACACTTTCCTCAATGTGATCAAAATAGCATAATCTGCAGTTCCTGCTTTCCAGGAATGGCATGGTATGCTGTTCCTCAGGAATGTAGTGCGGTTGAACCTACAGCACAGACAGACAGATGGCTAGAGCAAGCAGTCATTGCAGCTCCTGATTAATTTTTAGCAGATAAGATGGCTCATCGTAATGTTCAAGTACGTGAGGTGGTCGACGATGCTAGTACAGCTGAAGGGTGAGCAGGTATTGGAGCAAGTCCGGTCTTCGCCATCCGTTTGACTGCAGTTTCGATAGCTAGCGGAGAACTTGTCGTAGAAAATCTACACCACCAGACAGCAAAATATCAATACCGATACGTTGGAGTTTAACAAAGCAATCACTTACCTCTTCAGACGTGTGCTCAAACCCAGTCCACGTTGGCGGCAGGTGCGGCACAGCATCCTGGAAGTGTGTCACGCGATATACCTCCATACTGGCATTGCGCAGTCTCCCACTAAAATTGGTGTTGCCAACACGAGGCTTCCCGAACGTGTACAGGGAGTGCACAGGGATTTTCTCAATATACTCGAGCTCAAAGGCACAGATGGCTGCAACAGCTCCTCCTAGTGAGTGACCCGTGACCATTAGTGATGCGTGTGGGTGTTGCTTCTGCAGCGTTTGCAATGCAGTCAAGACTTCAGAGGCCACAGACCGGTAAGCCCAGTAGAAACCCTGGTGCACCATGACGCCGGGGAACTGCGCGTAGGCTCGTCTCTTGAGGAAAGTTAAGTTGTCCAGCCAATTAGTGACGTCCATACTGCCCCGGAAGGCGACCACAACTGCGTCATAGAGCTGCGAGTAGCCCACGAGGCCTTGGAAATTGTCCTTGGCATCCATCACTACCGTGACGCCTTCCAGGGATGGCACGAGTGCGCACGGCTGACAGTTCCAGTGGATGATGTGTTGTTGTTGGCAGTAGGAGACCGACGTCACATGTGCTAGATATATCGCTGTGGTCTCGTTGTATCTGGAGGCGGCGGATGGGGGTGTCGATGTCTGCTGCTGCTGCTGTGGGTTGCTGCGCGGCACTTGATCCAACGGGAACGTGTGCTGCCACACGGTCGAAGCGGCTGCCAACGCGAGCGATTGCAGCAGCAGCAGCGCGCGCAGGAGCCGCTGCAAGGGTCCCATGTACGCGCAGATTCCGGTGTGATTCTTCTTCAGTAGAAGTGGGTGTATACGCGAATACTTTACGGTTGCACGACTTTTGTATCGCATAATGTGGTCAACGGAAACTTAAAAAGAGTGCTGATTTGACGAACAGCGAGAATCGACTGCCTCCAACACTAAGACAAGACAAGACTTGTCGCGACAGAATTCCATCACCACAACTTACTGCCGCGACGTTGGTGCTGAGTCTCGTGGGACGACGCGAGCAATGAGCTGCAAGTCCCTCGACGTCTGGCTGCAACGACTTGAACGGTCGCTCGCCTTAGCGCCATTAGGACTTCATCGTCTCGTAACTTGTGCTCTGTACAAATGGCTGTACAGCAGTGTTGCCTCCGTCTTGCTGTTCACCGTCCATGTCGTAGCCAGGAGCTGCTGACCCTCGGAACTGTGTGCCTACTGCAGCAGTAGTGCTGCACAGTCAAGAAGTTGCTGGTAAAGTTGCGTGCTCTACTATGTTATACCCTGTTAAAGAAGAAATAAAACCCATATCTGTTTCACAAGGGAGATCCGCTATCTCGTTAATCTTCTGTCCTTGCATCCTAATATCCTGTGCAAACGGCATCCGTCGAACTGCACAACTTGGTAGACAGGATCGGTATCTCGCCATGGCGCGTTTCTACGTGCCGACTTACTTGTTTTCACTATAGCATACTGAGCACCCAGTCATCGACGCACCACATCTTGAAAAGGGCTGAGGAGGAGCGACGACTTCCGCCGACTCGGCCCAGGCAACTCAGCCACAGAAGAGATCAGGGTCACTTCAGTCATGGCAGACGTCGCGTCCGCGTTCCTGCCGCCGCAGGACATCCACCCCAACAACGCCGTGTTCGCAGCGCGCAGTCTGCCGCGTCCACTCACGTGGCAGCGGCGCGAGCACATGATGCACCGCCGCACAATCCTCACACGCATTGGGCAGCTGCTCGTACACAACGCGCAGCTCGTGCTCCGTCAGCAGGGCGACGTGGCCACGGACCTCAGCAAGACGTGGGTGCTGGCGCGCAAGCTGGAGGTCCTCATGTTCATCCATTCCGCCTCGCTGCTCGAGTACGTCAACATGGACAGTCTGGCGCGTCGCGTGCAGGCACTGACGGCTGGTATCGTGAACAAGAAGATCCGACGGGCTACAACGTCTACGCCACCGGATAATGAGGCTGGCAACCCGCCAATGATGACAACATGCCCGCCGACAGTGTCTTCCGTAGTTCACCCAGCTTTGACGCCACAGGTAGCAGAACAAACATTTAGTCCGTCGTCGACAGGCTCAATGACGCCCCCAGTTGCTTCTGCAGGTGGCAGTGTCCGTCCACTGCCACGTATCTCGCATTTGATCCACAAACGCAGCATTGATGAAACGGAGAGTCAACACCGCGTGGACGACATGAATGTTCGCAAGAGAATGCGCATCACGCTGATGCCAGAGCCAGCGTTGAAGCTGGAAGAAAAACGAAAGCCGAGCGAACTAGGTATTTTGCTGTTCCGAGGATATGAAGAGCTTAGCAAGATCATCTGGGGCTATGTGGACGGAGTGCAGATCATGCGCTCGCGCGGAGTGAATCGCATCGCCTGTGCATTGGCTCCACTTTTTGTGACATCGCTGCAGTTGAGCTGCAATGCCGTACAGAAAGCACTTGCTACTCGAACCGGCAGTGATGCTTGTATCCTACGTGAGTGCATTCACCTGCGCCACTTAGAAATTGTGTCGCTGTCGGCAGGGATGACGTTCGGAAAGCTGTCGATGCGCGCGATGAACTGTCCGCAGCGGTTCGTTGTGACACACGACGACCACGAGCAGATTGTGTTGTCCATGGCGGAGCAGATGCGTCTGAACACGTTTCCAGGACTCTCGCGATTGAGTATCACGTGCTTGTTCACAAACGAGGAGGCAGATGGAGAAGCCGACGTCCTGCTGAACACTTTGATGCTAGGTTGCTGTCCGAGCATAGAGGAGCTATGCCTTCCTGGAAACAGCTTCGGCGATTACGGAGCAACTAAAGTAGCTCAGATGCTGCGGTCACAGGTTTGCCCCAAGCTTACAAGATTGGATCTGCGCCGCAATTTTATCGGTGAAGATGGCGTTCGCAGCTTGTGCCACGCTTTGGCCGATGGCTGTGCCCCGAACCTTACCGAGCTTTGTTTGGGCGGCAACACAATCACGGACTCGAGTTTCCACCATATTTTGTATGCGATGGAGAGCGGGCAGTTGCGGAATTTGCGCTTCTTGGGCATCGAGATGAACTACCTGACGTCGACTAGTATGGAGATGCTGGGACGAACGGTTGGCAAACTGGTTTGTCCAGTTCTCTCTCAAATCTCATACAGCGACAATAGCGTAGACAACGAGTCCGCGAAGCGTCTGATCGCGACTGCTGTGTATCAAGAGCGTGTGTGGCAGGCAAAGCGCCAGCAGCGAATTCGTGACGGCCACGTGAGCGAAGATGAGAGCTCTTGCGACGAGCAATTGTCAGATGAAGAGGTGGTTTGAAGATGCGAAAATGAGCGTTTGTAGATGTGAGCGACGACGGGTGGCATGCCATGTCAGGGGTTCGATATTGTGCTGCCTGCTGCCACTATTTAATGGAGAGGAAGGAGCGCCAAACCATAATTTATACTACAGCTTTACCTCTATCTGTGCCTGTGTTGAACGAGTGCCCAATATCTACATATTTCTAGCAAGCAGTTTGCAGGTTCTCTAGTTCAGCGTCTGCAAAGCGAACAGGTTCGTTCCAGTTAAGGGCCTGTGGGTCGAGTGTGAACACGATCAGTTGGAGTTCGCGGTCTGAAGTCACTTCGGCAGGTCGCGGAGTGGGAAGGAAGACGTCACCTAGGACACGTTCGAAGCGGAATCCGAACGCCACTGCCTCGTTGAAGAGCAAGTCTTCCGTGGATTGTGCGCGGCACACGAAGCCGCAGCAGAATTTAGTCTTCAACGGATCTCGCGAGCGTAGCAGTAAGTACTTGATGGTTTGCAGTATGGGTTTGACGAGAATGGGCCAGCACACGACATCAGCACCAATTATCATGTCAACAGGGTACGGGAACGCGTGCTCGAAGGATTTCACGCTCTCGTGGTCTCCCCACAGCAGCGGCAGAGCCTGCACTTTGCTTGAATCCGCATTGGTCTCTGCGTTCTCCTCCAGCAACTCCAGCACGATGTCGTTCCCATCCGTTAGGGCAGTATGGGTCCTACATATCGCAAGAAATACAAGTTAAACATGAAGTACAATTAGCCGGAGGAGAGCGAAAACGTACGCGAACTGCGAGGCGACGAGTCCGCTGAGCCCTGCACCAGCACCCAGCTCCACCACATTTTTGCCAGTGATCTCATCTCGGTGATCCACAAGATACCAGGCCAAGAAGGCGGAGACTGGCCACACCACTTGACCCGTGAGGTCGTGGTCGGTGGATGCGGCGTGGGAGCTGAGCAGCGTTTGCTTTACCACACCAAAGTCGAATTCTTGTGACGTATAACTACGACAGTAATATTAGTGCTACGACAGCGAGATTGGTAGTTGCAGTAGAGACTCACTCGCGGTTCACGAATAGGTCCGTGCTGAAGAAATCCTCGTAGTCCTCATCCTCGTGCTGGGGCACTGGCGAACTGCTCATGATGATGACCAACAAAAATGACACTGTCGTTTGTATTCGCGTTGTCATTAGTATATAAGTCGTGATGCTTTTAACCAATTGTTGATGATCCATTTCGCATTTTCTATAGGAGTAGTTGTTGAAAGAACTTATTTACGGTACTGTATCTACGTTTTCGTACCGTTAGATTGCTGTAAAGTACGTTAAAATACCGTAAAATATGTATTCATGACGCTACAGCAATGGTTCAACTTGGGCAAAGCAGAAGCACCTCTTTCTCTTCGACAACTCTGCTTTTTGATAACTGTATTATTCTACAAGTTGCATCTACAACTCCCATCGATATGGACACCTTAGGCAAATGACGATGATCCGCGTGCGATCCACCACAGCCTTGCGACGCCACTGGCGATAACGTGTGCGTGAGCTGCCGCAGTTGCGGCATTCGAACAGGTCTGACTCAAAACCCTCCGCCTCACGACCGTCCCTCATTACTTCGTGTGTGCGCTTCTTGATCCACTCTTTGCGCTGACGAGCCAGCTGCGGATTAGCCATGTCGGGACCGCTCATGCGCACCAGACTGTGTGACGGTAGCTCGCCGGATAACAGTCGATTGCGCAGGTCAATATTGCGGGAATCTTTCAGATTAAATAGTAGCGTCCTTGCCTTGTGCGCATATGCTTTTGTCAGCGAATAGCTGTAAAAGCACGAAAAGTCAATAACTTCACCTAAACTGCTACACAGTCCAATCCACTTGCGATACTCTCATGGTTCACCCACCTTTGTCCATAGGCAGCATACAGCTCCGCCTCCACATCCAGAGCCACCGCCACAGCATTCGAGTCCAAGGGGCAGAGGATATATGTAAGTCTAGACGAGAAGCGACGACGGGCAACGGCAATGCTAGCGAGACTCCACGACTTGCACACACGTCCAACTTGACCAAAGCTGATAATGAGGGTCAGCACTTCATGCGGCAACGTAGCAGCCACTGACGGAGTCTGCTCACTTGCAACTGTTGCTTTCTCCTCTAATTTGTTCGGTTCATTCACTGCAGAGTCCTTACTCCCTAGTAACAAAGAGCACAGCATTCCATGAACTTTTACTGCCATCACAAGCCCCAACTGTATCCACTACCTCCAAGATCCAGCTCCTCTTCAAGCTCCAGCGCCCACGTATCGTCATCTTCCTCTTCATCTCTCCGCACAAAATGCTCTTCCATCACTTCAACACTGAGCCAACTCGTGCAGTGATCTCTTGGTCTCTTCCGTCGGCGTCCGCTTAGTAATTGAGCTCATCGTGAACTGAGAGCGTGACATGTTGCTCCAAGGATTGACTGATGTGCACCACATCAGCGCTGACTCTCCATGTCGCTCGAAGGTGTCTTCAACGAAATCCGAGCCACGCGGCAAGACAAAGCGTCATTTAGCTCCATCACGATGCGGCAGCGCGCCGTCAAGAGCGACGTGGACGACGGCGGTCTGGGCGATGACGCACACGAGAGCGCAGTGACCCGCTCGGCACGTCGCGTGCTGAAGAAAGTGGACGTTTACCCCAAGATGCATCGCGAGTTCAAGGTGCAGACGGAGTTTGGTGCGACTGTGTCAATTGTTGCAGGTATCGTCATGCTCATTCTGTTCCTCTCGGAGCTGAGCGCATACTGGAGTGTCAACACACACGAGCACATGGTCGTGGACTCGTCGCTGGGTGATAAGCTGCAAGTGAATCTGGACGTGAGTTACCTGGCAATCAACTGCCGCGACGCGCATCTCAACGCCATGGACGTAGCGGGCGAACTGCAGGTTAACATGCACCAAACTATGGTCAAGACGCGGCTGGATGTTGGAGGCAAGGCCATTGGATTGAGCACAGCGGAGGAACTGGCGAAGACTGACGTCCCTGAAGGATACTGCGGCAGCTGCTACCAAGCCAGGCACCCGGCAGGCAAGGACTGCTGCAACACGTGTGAAGAAGTAAAGGAAGCTTTTATCCATAGTGACTTGTCACTGGAAGAGGCTGAGCAGAAAGAGCAATGTGTGCGCGAGATCATGGAGGCTGAGAAACTTGCGAAGGATGGAGAGGGATGCCGATTCACGGGAAAGATGTTCGTGAACCGCGTGGCTGGTAACTTTCACGTTGCTCTTGGACGCACGTTCCATCGCCAGGGACGACTGGTGCACCAGTTTCGACCTGGACAAGAACACACGTACAATGCGAGCCATATCATTCACAGTTTGTCCTTCGGCGAACCGATGCCTGGCTCCACAGGACCCCTTGACGGCATCTCGAAAATTGCGATGCAATGTGAGTGAATTATGCTTTGTTACGTTAAAGTACCGGTTTCCTAACTTGACTTTATGTGGTGTGTTGATGATGCAGCTGGTGGCGTTTTCCAGTACTACATCAAAATCGTGCCTACGATCTACAGCGACATCGACGAGAACGCGATTCACTCGTACCAGGTGCGTCGATTAAATGCTTCATGTCCATGATTATTAAGAGCTGACCGTTTTATCATCTAGTTCTCAGTCACTCAGCAGGGCAACTACTTAAATCCCCGTGGACAGATGACGTCACTTCCCGGTATGGCTTTCCGTGCTTTCTAGCACCTGCCTGCTTCGTCATTGCTCTAACGCTCTTCGTATACCCGCTATTGTAGGAACATTCTTCGTCTTTGATCTTTCTCCGTTCATGGTAAAAGTGGAGAACGATCGTGTGCCATTTACCCACTTCCTGACCAAGATTTGCGCCATCGTCGGTGGTGTTATCTCGGTGTGTTCAGTCAAAAGCAACACTATCTTTTCAAACGCACTAGACTTACTGTTCACTTGCTACCGGATGTGCAGATCGCTGGCTTTGTGGACTCCTTCATGTACAACTCGCTACACGTTCGCCGTCGCGCTTCAACAGGCGGGGCAACCAAGTTTGGTTAAGCAGTAGTAGCAGAATACATGTAGCGATACAGTAGACTGTCCAATTCATTTCGTGTCCTCCAGTTGTCCACCTTGTGTCCACTTTCGACCCGCTACCTTCGTGCAACATTCGTAGTTACCAATGAGCGAGGAGGTGCGCAACGCTGCCGAGCGGCTCCGGAAGCTGCTGCGCGCGGCCCAATATCCACAGCTGAGCACGCTGCGCCTCGAGGCTGGTGATGTGTCAGACTTGCTTCGTGTGCTGCACTTCATCCTGCTGGACTCGTCGCGGGCTGTGGCGCAGTTCCTGGTGGACAAAGGCTACGATCTGTATGGGAAGACGGACGCACGTTTTGTGGAGAGCGCCTTCCGCCTGTTACGCGATGAATTCCGCTGCTTCCCATCTCTGAGTGTGACGCAATTCCTGGCCCGACAGTTCGTGGCCCGGAGACTCGCGATCGTGGCGGACGCAGCGGCAGCAGTTTCTCAGAAACGACAGGAACTACAGAGACAGAAACGCAGGGAAGAGGCAGTGTGGTCGCAGCCCCATGAGAGGAGGCGGGAGGTCAAACCGATGGTGGAGAACCACGTGCTGCCGACTCCAGTGGTCAATCATGCAGCTAGTATATTGCAGCACTTGAAGTTGCAACCAGCAGAGACTCCCCGACGAGCGTCGAGCGACGCGCCTGTACAGAACAATGAAGTGAAACTGGAGGAACAGGCGACCGCACCACCAGCACCAATATCTACAGGGCGGCAGGTTAATATTGTGCGGTTTGCTAGCGAAAACGGAGCTGTAGGTGAAGCAGATCATGCTGTAGATGGCTTGCAGACGGGTAACAGACCACCACCATTACAGGAGCCATGCAGTTGCTCACAAGATCAGGTCAAGTTGGTGAAGGCGATTGGTGATATCAGTCGTCAACTCAGTGAGATGTCCAACACACTTGTGGGCAAAATTTCTACTGTTGAAACTCGCCTTGGACGACTGGAGAATCAGATGCACGACGTTCGAGTAGCAGTTGAGGAACAACGCGAGTTAGTTTCTTTGAGAGCGAATGCAACCCACATCGGCAGAATGACAGCTAACCTGTCGGCTCGAGGCGATGGAGAGTTGCCCAAGGCTGTTGATCTGACGGACAAACGACGATCATTGGACGTCGAGTCTCCCTGTGCATGGCCCCCGCAACCTTCTGTCTTTGAGAGATACTAGTTTTTATCTATCTCTCCAAGCTGATGGCCCGGTCGATGTAATGAACGCCTTGTACCTGCCTTAAACAAGAACAACAATGGTTTTATTATCTTCACTTCAAGAAACAAGAGTTCAGAACAAATTCAAGACCGCCAAAACATGGATCATTATTACTACATCAAGATAACAACACGGGAATCGTGCCAACACGTCAAAGCTATAATCGCAGATTTGGTGGTAGTGCTTAGCAGGTGTTTGGAACTGAGCAATTACTGAGCAACCGCGAAACTTCGGAGAAGCTTGGGCGATCACCAACTCGCTGGTTCCAACATCGTTCAATGATCCACTTCAGCTCT
>PCFV01000835.1:0-12944 GCA_002812785.1 Phytophthora litchii
AGAATGGGATTCCTCGCCCACTTTTGACAGCTCCAGTATTGACTATGGTGTGGCGAGTATTCAGGAAACATTCGAAGTGCAGCGAGTAACGACGACATATCGTACTGCTGCGGGTATGGGTGGTACTTTTACTCTTGCTTGGGGAGGCCGTAAAACTTCGGCTTTACCGTTCGATTGCTCGAAAGCTGACATGACAGACGCGCTTGCTATCATTACAGAAACGTCAGATGTTGCTGTTGACCCTGTTCAAGTAACTCAATCAAAGGGGTTGAATGGATATACCTGGGAGATAACATTCCTACACAATCGTGGCGACTTAGCACCACTTATTGCTGACGGTAGACAGTTGACGGGAGACGTTCCACGTATCAGCGTAGTCGAGGTTGTCCAAGGTTTCAGCAACCTCGCTATCGGCGATTTTACTCACGAAGTCCAGGAAGTATATACCGATGGTGTAACACCAGTGGGTGGCTCATTCAAGCTGACATTTAATGGCAAGACAACGGGACAGATCAACTTTGATGCATCCGCGCTGGATATGCAAACTGCGTTACAAGCAACAACCAAGTCATACTCTATCAAAGTCACCAAAGCCGTACGGAACGCGGCGATCAACACGGCTATTTGGTCTGTCACGTTTGCGTATCTTCGAGGCGAGGAGATGGTTGGAGCAGGCAATATTTTCACGATGACCGCAAGTTCTCAGCTCACAGACACAAATGCTGTGGTACGAGTAGCCAACAAAGTGACGGGGTCAGATCCCTTCCGCTTTACAATTACAAGCCTTCGACCTGGTGTAAAATACTACGCACACGTGATGGCTTATAATGCAGCTGGATTTGGGTCTGCAACGTCACCTCTCGCTAGTGCTGTCACTTGTAGTCAACCTCCTGCTCCAGTGTCTCTTACTGCAAGCGTAGTGGATGGTACGACGCTGGCTGTCGACTGGAGTGCGAGCACAACGAATGGAGATTTGTGTACTGTGGACAAGTACAAAGTTGAATGGTATCGTACGGAAGGAACGCAAGAGCAGCAAACCATAACTACGTCTGCTGGTAAGGGAATTCCAGAGATCCAGCGTCTGGTTAACTTTGCAGATTCACAATCACTGAGCGGATACTTTAAATTATCGTTCGGTGGTGAAGTGACCGAGAAGATCCGATGGGATGCTCCAGCAATTGGTCAGTACTCGGTGAAAGAGCGATTAGAGCGCTTATCCACGGTTGGGACAGTAGATGTTTCACGAACAATGTCCAATAGAGTTATTGGTGGGTTGCTAGTGACCTCGACAGGGACAACTGTCACTCGACACCCCACCTCCGTCGCCACATCCACGATAGCTGCCTCTAACTTAGCATTGGGCGATGTGATCTGGATCGCAGGTAATCCACGTTCAATTTCAGCTGCAGTAGGTTCTTCTGCCACCACACTTACAATCAACGAAACTCTCGAAGTCGCGGTACCTGTACCCGTGTTCAAGAGTGCGTATGGTTACGAATGGAAAATCACCTTCCGGGGAGGTCATGTTGGACCTCAAGAGCTGATTCAGGCATCACCAAGCGAAAGGTGGACAGGCAACAAGCCTGGTATTATCATTGACTCCATTCATAAAGGTCTCCAACCGATCAGTGGAACGTTCCGAGTTGCATTCTCTAGTGGTGGGTTATCGGACACTACTCCGCCTTTGCCTCAAAACATTTCGGCAAGTGATATGCAGATTGCGCTTGAAAATTTAGCTACGATTGGAGCTGTGAAGGTTACTAGGTCTGCCAACGGATACGGATACAACTGGGTTGTTGTGTTCTTGTCGGAGTTTAAGAATGATATTTCACTGTTGAGCGTCGATGGAACTGAACTCCAAGGCCCGGGTGTGAAAATCATCGCATCACGAACTGTTAGTGGTGTCCAGCCTTCGTTTTATTGTGAACGAGACGGAACGGCAGGTGTCCCTGGTGAGATCGGTGTGCCAGGACAGCTTCGTTATGTGATAAACGGACTGACAACAGGCAAGAAATACGCTATACGTGTACGAGCACACAACAGCGAAGGTTATGGTTATGCAGGCGTCATCAGCCCTTCATTTCAAATTCCACGGACGACTGCTTCAGCTCCACAGGCGGTTCAATTGATTGCTCTGTCTAGCAGACTTCTGAAGCTTCAGTGGGATGTTCCTGCTAGCGATGGTGGAGCAACGATTTCCTCATATCAAGTTCAGTGGGATACATCAGTAGCGTTCACTAGCCCGACAAAGGGAGAACTCCTGGTAGTGCCGACTGACAAGACGCCGTTCTACTTAAATTTTCCTGTTGCTCCTGGTGCTAAATACTATGTTCGCGTGTTTGCAGTAAACGAGCGAGGCAATGGAGCATTCGGAACT
Organism: Phytophthora litchii; assembly: GCA_002812785.1. NCBI lineage: Eukaryota > Oomycota > Peronosporomycetes > Peronosporales > Peronosporaceae > Phytophthora > Phytophthora litchii. The sequence continues at coordinate 2,378 of PCFV01000835.1, forward strand.
CCTAATCCCGGTAGTATTACTCCTACTGATCGCATTCCTGGCCGGCCTGAAGATGCTACTGCGACTGTATTATCAAGTAGCACTATCTTAGTTGAGTGGAAGACGTCTTCAACAGAAAAGGTATATTACGGAGGAGATGGTGGACTTCCAATCACGCAGTACATGATCGAATGGGATAATTCTCCAGGATTTGATTCTCCTCCAGCATTTGGACTTGTGGATGGAACGAAGCGCTCATATATTATCGGAGGTGACGTTGCCACCACTGGTGCTCGATCGGATGTTTTAACCTCCGGTTTGGCCTACAGTATTCGAGTTACTGCATTCAACAGTAGAGGTGCTGGTGCCCCTCAGCCAACAACTCCATCGTCAGTCATCGTCACGGATCAACCTCCAAGTGCACCAGAGAATTTAAAACTATCTGTTGTGACTTCGACGTCAATTCAAGCTGGCTGGGCAAATCCTCTTTACAATGGTGGAAAGAGTCTGAAGTCGTATCAAATTGAATGGGATGAAGAAAATGATTTCTCCAGCGGCCAGAGCTCCAGCGTAACAATTCCGATCATTCGTGAGATGCAATCCATATCACTACAAAATGATGTTGTCAACGAAGAACAGTATGTGGATGCAACTGTAAAAGTGACGAATGAGCAGCAGGTTGTACGGACTACTTTTACGGGTGTTGATGAAATTCAGGTTATCAAGACTACAAGTGGCACTGTGACTGATGAGATTCAGACTGTAGTTACCTCAGCAACAGATCGCAATGAAGTTCAGGAATTACGTTTAGATGGAGATGATGTTGATGAGATTCAAGCGATTCGAACGTCAGTACCGGAAGCTCTCGAAGTTCAGACGTTGAAAGTTGGAGTGGCTCGTACAAGCGAAGTCCAAACGATCATATTGACGATTCCTGGGGCTTTCTCAGATCCTACGATTATTGGAGGAGAAATTTACTTCTCCTTTGATAGCAGCATTTGTACACACTGCGTAAAGAAAATGTACCAACGAACGACTAACCTCATAGCGTCACTACAGGATCCAACACAATCAAGTGCGGAAGATACCGTGAAGAGAGCACTGGTTGCCCTCGCCAACATTGATTTGGTCGTTGTCACTCGGACGAAAAATACAGCTGGGCCGGATCTTACATACACTTTCACGATAGTATTTACTGGCATCGAAGTAGCAGGAAACGTAGCCTCTTTTGGTATTGATGCTGCGGTCACCGTAACCGTAAACGGGGTCACAAGTGCAGTACCTGGTCTTCCAACACAAGCGACACAAACAACGGCAGGAACGGAAGTGCTTTATGATTCAGCTGCAATTTTTACAGTTACATACACCTGCGAATCATACTCGGACCCATCCGCAATTACGACATTTAGTACGGCTTGTACCCCATCCATCCGTATTTGTGATGCCTGTGTGACTACGTTGACTGGAGGTGTCTTTACTGTTGCAAATGGCTTACAAAGTGATACGTATGTTGTCCCTGGTGCAAAGCTTGTCGCTGGAGTGTGCTCATTTGAAGCAGGAATCGTAACTAAAACCAGCAGTTCGACGACAATATCTGTTGCTGCAAATGACGTTGGTGCCTATTGCAGCTCGTTTTCGGGTAAATCCTTTGCTTTGTACAAGGCTCAACAGATTTCAACCAATATTCCGTTAAAGACGGGAGCAACAACAATTTCCAGTGGCAGCGTGGTGGAAGGCTTTTTGACTGGAGCAATCGACACAGTGACAGTTGCTCGAAGCGAATTTGTCGACAATAGCTTTGTTGGATCGGTTTACACTGTAACGATACGAAAGCGGTCAGGTACCGTGCCATTGCTATTGTGTACAGCCGCAGGGACTGCCATCTGTACTGTTGCCCCGCGGACAGTTGTCGGTAGTATGATCACTGGTACCTTTCAAGTTGGTCTGGTTAGTGAAGCAGACGCGACTCAAGCTTCTCCTACACCGCAGTATACAACGGATATTCCTTGGGATGCTTCAGAAGCAGACATGAAAGCAATCCTAGAAGCTGTGGCACAAAACTCAAAGAGCGTTTTCGGGACGGTGACTGTCAAGAGGAAAGTGTACTCGCCTACCGGCAACAAGTGGTCCGGTGGATTTACATGGCAGATTACGTTTACCAGTAGAGGATGGAACATCCCAAAGATGGTAACGAGGATTGCGGACCCAAGCACACCATCCGTTAAAAAACTTACGAGTACACACAATCCAACGATTGACATACCGACGGTCACTGTTGAAGACGCAACGAATCCTTTGAATCCGTTCGCAAACAGCCGTGACGGAAACCAAGTGATGGGGAAGATGATGTTGAAATTCAGAGATGTAACATCCTCTGTTGCATGTGAAATTGGCACGGATACTTTGCTGGACACATTGGATACCCGAGTGCAGGACACAGCTCTACAGAGTTTTTTTCTGACTAACCTCAAAATTAATGTTGATATCATGCGATCTGCTGCGACCCAAGCGAGAGGGTTTACATGGACCATTTCTTTCTCGGATTCAGCAACAGGAGGCGATGTTGGCTTACTCCAGATTGTATCATCTCAATTAACTGGCAAAAATGTGCGCTCAGGAGTTTACGAAACAGTGAAAGGCAATCAATTGGGCGGTAATTTCCAGCTAAGTTTTAATGGCGAAACTACTGCACCAATTGATTTCAATGCAGAAGCTTCGGAAGTGCAAACAGAGCTGAATAAATTGGAGACAATTAAGCCCAGCAGCGTGATTGTTAGTCGTGGGAATCCGACTTTGCCTCAAGTTCTAGGGTATACGTGGTATATCACGTTTTATTCGTCAGTGTGGGCTGATCCTACCAGTGATCATTCCAATGGCATTGCAGGCAATTGGAAAAGTTCGTCACGGGCGTCATGGAATGATGTTTGGGAGTCAGGCTACTCGAAAGCTTGGGGACGTCAAGTCGGCCACACATTCCTCCTTAAATGTATTACCGATGGGCTTACGACCACTGCAAACGATGGAAGTCAATGTTGCGATCCTGCTGTGTTGACACCGGGAGTCGGTCCCATTCGAGGTACATTTACAATCTCGATAAACCCAACTGTTGCGGCGACGTACGCGCACATGGCGGTAAATTCCGCTGTGACTAGCGGTGCCATTGCACACAATGCTTTTGCTACTAAAGAAGACAGTGGATTTACGGGAACTTCGGTCGAAGAGATTCTCGAGAAAATGGCTAATGTAGGAGATGTCACTGTTTCTAGAGGAAATGTGGTCAAGCAGACTGGTGGATATGAGTGGACAGTAACTTTCCTCCGTGATGCTAGTGATGCAAGTCATCCTTGTGAACAACTTGAAGAATATGCGGGTTCACAACTATGCAATGCACCAGGGAATGTTCCTCCAATGAACGCTGTTGGCACATTTGAGATAGGATCAAGTTCCGTGGTTTCTACGTCCACTACACAAGATGGAACTATTTTGCGTGGGGACTTCACCGACTTCAGAGTACAAGGTGATGCAGGCATCGCAGCGAAATATGCTGTAAGTGTGGTCTGTACAAGTATACCATGCTCTGTGTCGTCACTAACAATCAAGGCAGGAGGGGATCAGTTAGAAAAACAGCTTCTTCCTGATGATCGCATTAGCACAAAAGAGTTCTCGAAGTGCATTTTTCAAGTTCTGAGCGTCTCAACCACAACAATTACCGTCACGACAGCATCGTGCAGTGATATGACTACTGGAAATACTGGTGCGACTACATGGTTGGGTCTTAATATCCTTTTACCATGGAACGCTGGTGAGAACCTCGTTGAGCGTGTCCTAGAAGCAGCAGCTACCAATACTGGACGTCAAGTGAGTGTTCAACGAACGGTGCACGGCAAATATGGCGAAATGTCGTGGTTTATTCAATTCATCACAAACCCGACGTATACACCACCTGGAGCTGGGAATTTACCGGATATCACGACAGTGTTTGCTGCAGAGGCTGGCTCGAGAATGTATGATGTGACCGTGACTCAAGTGACACCGGGGTCAATGGACTTGAGCGGCTCATTTTTGCTCGATTTTCACTCTTCATCGTTTGGCCCTCGAGAGATTTTCTTTGATGAAGATCCTGATCGCTTGCAACGTAAGCTCAATGAAATGGACACTGTCGGACGAGTGACAGTAAGACGAGTCATTTACCCGTCTGTAGCTACGGGATGTACAGATTCTTCGTGTTCAGGAGGCTGGGAAGATAGAGCTGTTCAAAATCCAGGAACCAGAGGAGGTTATCGCTGGATAATTCGATTTATGCAGGCCACAGGCGACTATAATGGATATACGTTCCCTCCAGGTAGTGGCAAGGTTGCTTCATTATCTGTGACACGCTCTTTGTTGCAAGGAACTGGTGTATCTGTCGACGTGTATACAAATGATTTTGGTTCATTACCAACGACGGGAACTTTCGCTTTGAATACGTCGGAGGGACAAACTCCTTCTGTTCCGTACTCGTCTTCGGCCGAAGATATGAAACTCGGGATTGAAGCGATGAATTTATTCGGTGAAGTGGATGTTACACGGGGTTACTTGCTCACCCAGAAAATACCTGGTGCAACGGCAAAACTTGCTCAAGACGGTGTCACGGCGAAGATAGATGGTGTTGATATCCGGCAGTTCATTGCTCCAACTGATATCATTCGATTTGGCTCTACGTCAGCAAACAACTTGGTTGGTACGAATGGAGATGCACCGTTTACAGGGGTAATTAGTACTTCCCGAGTGAATGTTATATCTCGTTCACCGGTAGTGACAGCATCCAACGTAGACTCGACGAGATTGCTCTATCCTGGAATGCAGCTACGTATCGATGGTTTGGTATACACGGTTCAGAGAACAGGTCACGAAATCCAAACGATTACTGCAACAAAGCCTACAAGTACATGGAACACAGCGTACATTGCAAATTCCTTTCAATTGGAAATGACACGAGACGGAGTTACTAAGCCACGTACAAACTGCCTCCGTTTCAACGAAGATGGTACAATTGTACAGGCGGCCATATACGGTCTCTTGTTTGCCTTCGATAACTCCGCTACGACGGATGATGTTTTGGTTTCTCGTGTTGGCCCTGTCACAATCGGTCCAGCAGGAAATACCCGTACGGGATACGTGTACTCGGTGTACTTTGTTGGAGAGACAGTGTCAGGAGATGTAGCCTCTTTGAAAATGTACGAATGCACAACTGGCTCGCTTGGTGACGCTACTGTTGATATCGATGTCGTGGCTCATGGAGGCACTCTGCCTCATCAGCGATTGATGCTAGCAACAGATTATGGACAAATGTTGGATACGAAAGGCTTCTTTCAAATAATGTTCAACACTCAAAGCTCAACGTGCATCAAATGGGGAGCTCCAGCTAGTGACGTGGAAGCAGCGTTAGAACAATCACCTTTATCGGTTGGAGATGTTATCGTAACTAGAAGCGGGAATGGGACATCTCAAACGGAAATTCAGCGAATTCGAATGACTGCTAACACGAGAGTAACGCCTACGAATGGTTTGTTCAAAGTGCAATTGACTCTCAATGGAAAAACTTCTGCAACCCCAACGTGCTTGAAATATGGCATATCGGCTGAAGATCTGGAGGTATCTCTTAATGGTTTTACCAACTTAGGCGTTCTGAATAACATTTACCACATAAACGTCACTCGCGAAGGCGATGGAGGACCCGACTGGGGCTATGGCTACGATTACTTGATCCATTTCCGAGGACCGATTAGTGGAGGTCCTAGTCGCGTACTTGGGGATGTTCCTCAGCTTGTGATTGGAAACGTTGGCACTGGAGCATGCTCAACTGGAGCACAAAAAGGTATCTACCCAGCTTTGATGGTGGAAACAGTTCGACAAGGATCTCCAGGATTCACATACGATATTTTCTTCATGAATTACAAAACCACACCGATTGTGAATTTAATGTCACTGAAAACTAGCGATAACGGAGACAATGTGTGCCTTGACGGATGGAAGCAAATTGAAGGAAGTGTTCGTAACGCATATGTCGAAATGGTCGAGCTTGGAGGAAGCAGTGAAATACAAGTAGTGACGATGAAGGATATCACTGCTTCGGGATATTTTACCATCACATCAAACATATTTGGCGGACAAACATCGAGTTGTTTAAAGTTTACTACCGTAACTGCAGCTGATGTTGCTAGTCAACTGAAAACAATGACGTCAAGCGCAGTTGACGACATTTTAGTTTCCAGTGATACAGACTACTTGTCTTGGCCCAAAGGAGTCGTTTACCGAATCACATTTGTCGGTGAACGTGTTACTGGAAACCTTCCCTTAATTGGCGTCGTGCAGTGTACTGATTCTTCCTGTGCGAATGCAGTTGCAACATCGAATCTTGTTGTGGAGAGTGGAGTTGATGGAGGAACACCGACTCGTGAATTCGCTCTTACAACTGCTTACGATGGTGAGAATCCTACTACACCACATGTGGCTTACAGTGTCTCACAAGAATTTAGCGTAATGGATGAACAGTTTGAAATCCAACAGCTTGTGATTTCCAATCCAAGCAACACCCCCTTTACAGCAAATGTAAAATATGGACTGAAGGTCATGGGAACGAACACCAATCTGCTTCCGTGGGATGCCAGCGAAACAGTCCTTCAGGTGGAATTAATCAACGCAGTTACAATAGCGTTGCCCGCAGTTATCGTTGGTCCTAACGACATTATTGTAACTAGACGAACCAACGCAGAATTGGCCCCGAATGGCTTCGTCTACACGATTTACTTTAGCGGTGCATCCGTGGCTGGTAATGCGGCATCTCTTGCGGTAGCTCCTCCGACGGGTTCAAATATTGGCTCTGCAAACGTTATCATATCGACGATACGACAAGGTGTTAGTGGAGCTGGGACATTGTCCGCAAACTCGATTCCTTTAGCATTCCCGAATGACCCAACTACTGCTTCACGATATTTATCGAGTACTGTGGAGCGACAACTTGAAGTTTATAAAGTAAATGGACTATTGTGGAATGTCAAATTCAAGTCGTTCTTAGGGAACGTCCCGAAGCTTGACAAGCAGACAAATTCTCTTTCAGCAGGAATAATTACAGTCCAAGACGATTTTGTAGCAGGATCAGCATCAGACTCGTATGTGATACCAAACCTCCTTTCTGGGATCAACTATTATGCTCACGTAGCTGCATGGACGGATATTGGCATCGGCTCGTTCACACCCTCGAGCTCTATCATCCCGAGCAGTACAGCTTTAGGTGTACAGAATCTTGCATCTGGTTATGCTCTCTATCAGCGCGAAGTCCATGAGATACGTCTAGCAGCATCACATGTCATAGAAATTCAAGAAATTACTACTAAAGCAACACGAGTTGCAGAAGTTCAAACACTACAGACATTCGTCCCGCCATCATCGTGTCCAGCAGGTAACTGCGTCACAGGAAAGATCGCTTTCCGCGTTCCGACCGTGCAGACAGTGACGATCTGGTCAACCGCAACCATTTCAGGAACCTTTTCGTTATCATTCACGAGAGAGGTGGCAAGTGGAACTGGTACATTTTCGGCAATTACAGTCTCGACTAGTAGTATCAACTGGAACGTTGACGCAGCTACAGTTCAAAGTAAATTGACTTCTGTGGCGCCTAACGCAGCTCTTGGACCGAATGATATTGTGGTCACACGAGATGGTGATGCATCACCGGATTTCAACTATGGATATGTGTTCCAGATTACGTTCGTTGGCAACAACGTCGCTGGTGAGACGCAAAAGATTCAATGCGATGGCAGCAGTTTAGCAGCAACCGGTGCGACAGTCAATTGCGATGTTAGTATGGCCACGGATATAGCTATGGGGACTGATACTTGTGCGCAGCAAGTAATTGTGACTGCGGATAAACCACTGACAGTTGGATCGTACATGCTGCATTTCAACTATCTTGGAGCTGATAAAGTATCTGGTTGCATCCCGTTCGACGCTACTGCAAAAACTATGGAAACCACGCTCGAGGCAATGCCGAATATCGACAACGTATTTGTTACACGAGAAGTCTATGTTGACGGAGCGAAAACTGGGTTTCTCTACAAAATATTTTTCCATGGCAACGGTGTCTACAGGAACACGCCTGTGTTAACGTGGTCAAGTACTGATATATGTACAGCGTTCCAGACTCTAGAAAATAATGTGCTGACAGCAGTCAATTATGGTGAGGTGATCCCGACGATGGTTGACGTTGGTGGCTTCAATCCACAAAACAAATTCGTTGATGCTGTACATGATACTGCCGTGGATCTTGCTGCTGATCTCAATCAGCTTCCCGTTTTTGGAGATGTTCTAGTTGACCAAACGATTGCAGACGAACAGGGTGGGTACATTTGGACAGTAGCGTTCGAGGATTCACAAGGTAATTTGCCGCAGTTTATCTGCGCGGTCGATCCTGCTACATATACGGCTGCAGGTTCAGGTTGTGAAACGAATACCCTCGCGGATGGAAATGTTTTAAGTGGAAGGTTTCTCATTGAATCGTCCTCGCCGATCCCGTTCAACGCTGACACGAGTAAAATGAAGTCTACCTTGGAGGCCATGGCATGGGTTGGTACGGTACAAGTGCAGCAGTCAGATCCGACTCCACAATTCGGCTACACGTGGACGATCACATTCATGGACTATAATGGCGATGTACCAGCTCTACGGGTCACAAACTTTCTTGTAGGAACGGGTAACAACATATCTGTACGGGAAGTCCGAAAAGGGAACGCTGTCGGTGGGAATTTTACACTCAGTTACTTGAGTTCTGTGACTGATTCGATCAACTGGAACGCACCAGCAATGGCAGCATCATTAAACCCGGACGGATCCTCAATGCAAGAGAAGTTGGAAGCTTTAGATGTTGTCGGACAGGTGAATATCGTGAGAACGGGTCCTGACGCAGAGGGAGGGTACACGTGGTTGGTGACGTTCCTGGACAACGTCCTGAATTCTGGAGATTTGCCGCTTTTACAAGGCAATGCTAGTGCACTGACAGGAGAAAACTCTGTCGTGTTTACACGAGAAGTGACGAAGGGGTCTAACGCGGTGGGCGATCAGTTGTGGCTTTCCTTTGACCCACCTACGACGGATAATGGCAGTCCTATTACGAAGTATCAGGTTCGATGGGATACATCGGACAAGTTCACAGCCAATCCTGCGGACGTGTTCATCACGGATGCAGATATATTGTATCGAACGCAGCGGATCACAACTAGTGCGCCAAGCCTTGCATGGTCGAACAACATGATCCAGCCGACGGTGAATGAAGTTCAAAAGCTGACGATCCTTGATGTAGGAACATTTTCGTTGTCGTTCCGTGGTGTGGCTACTGGGTCACTTACGGCTGTAGCGACAGGTACAACTGCAGGAGCCACTACGATCGTAAGTCTGGAGGCGGCTTTGGAAGCTCTTTCCAGCGTTGGGACTGTGGATGTTTCGTCCGCCATGACTGTGTTGGCAGTGGGTGCAGAGGTTTTGATCACATTCACGGCGCAACCGGGTAACCTGCCATTGTTGGTACCGAAGTCGACTCCAAACACAGTAGCGTCGGTCGTGGAAATTCAAACAGGCACAACCAACTACCGTAAAGAGGTGATCGTGTTTTCTTGCGCTGCTAGTGCGGGTGAGGTCTTCTTTCGATTCAATGGAGATGATGCAGTTGTGGACTTTGACGCAGCGTTGACAGACGTCGAGACGAGCTTGTGGAGTCTATTTGACGTTGAAGCGGAGAGTATTAGCGTTACAAGCGCGACACAAACGGTCTTGTGTATGGATCCTGCTTCACATACACCGGCGGATATCAAGATCGTTTTTGATCGCGTGTATGGAGACATTAGTTTGACTATCGACAAGGTCGTAGATGGAGTTAGTGATGCCGTCATTACGCCCAATACGGACGCATCGATCGACGGTGTGTACAATGATGACCCCACCCTAGTCATGAGCGGTACATTCCAGGTGGGCTACCAGGGTCTGTACACCCGACCGCTGAATGCCGAGTCCAGTGCAGATCAGCTACGATATGCACTTGAAGACCTTGATACGATTCAGACGATTGGTGTGACTCGTGAGAGATCGTATCAATCTCTACCAGGTGAGGTTGACGTGACGGAGGGCGAGATTTTTGTGACGTGTACTTCTGGACAAACTTGTAACTTTTACTCCGCTGGGTACGGACTACCAGGCTACATGATTCGTATTGGTGGTGACTGGTATACTGTTCGCACAGACTTGAGTTCACCAGGACTGCCCAAGTCGCGATTGTATCTGGGTGACTTGAATGGTCGAGAGATTGGATATCTGGGATCTACTGACACTGCAGTCACGGTGTATGAATGGACGAAGGGATATGTGTGGACTGTGGACATGCTAAGTGTGTCATCTCCCCTCACATATATGCACGCTAAAGTTCCTAGGTTGCATCCGGACGAATCTATTGTTCAAGTATCTGGAAGTTCTTGTGATAAATGCTACTATCTACCAACCCAGACAAGCAAGAAACTCACGATGGGCCAGCAGTACTACATCGAAGCGTACGCATACAACG
>PCFV01000836.1:0-12934 GCA_002812785.1 Phytophthora litchii
CCCTGCTGTGAGGTGACCCACGGACATGAAAACAAAGCAACACTCGGTCGATCTCGGCATGAAAACACGTTGGGGACAAGGGAACGATGTAGACGGACGTCAGTCGCGTGCTACAATAAGACGTGTTAGCGCTAAAGGAAAGTCGAGTGCAAGTTTAAAGCATGTATGGGGTTCTTGTCATGCCATCCATGAATGCAAAATCCCAGGGAAGGATGGTAAAAATGTTGTGGAGGCGGTAGATTTTTTCATTCGACTAGGAGGAATCTGACGACGAGGTATACACATGAAGTAGTTGCCAAATTTCTTTGCTTGAAATGACTGAACTACCACCAAAATAATATAGAGAAATGGAACTCCCACGCACTCGAGGGGTGGAAAAGTGCTTATCTCGTGGGCCTAACTTGCGATCGTTTACCAAAGCTGTGGACTGCGAACAGGATGACCAAGCACAAAAGTCTAGTTTGCATCTTCGAATATATACATCTTGAGCTTGTCGAATACCTTATAGGAAAGCGATACCACCATTTATAGTTCTTGCGTTGCCATCGTTCCTGTTCCGTGGCTGGGTACTCAAGTTTCTGGGTTTTAACGATGCCGCACAGTAATTCTTCACGTTGAAAAGCAATGAGTGTGAATATATTGCTGCATTTTTCCGAGGTCATCCAACCTCTTACACGTATGTGTTCTACTAGTCTAAAGTTTACTGTGAGGCGAAGATGAGAGCATGTTCCACACTTCCATAGCGGACAGGCGTGTACTCGTTCAAGCGTTGGCGACGACGATGTCCATGCTCATTAACCAGCCACGTACCCAGAACCAGCATCACTACACCGGCGGCAGCAGCCGAAATAACTGCCATTCCATCAGACCGAGGTGAGTGGTTGCTCTGTTGAGCACAATATCTTCGTAGGGTCGCCTAGCACTGGAATTTCGGATTCGGGATACGCACTCACCATGTTCCAGGATGTAGCATTGGGTAGTGTACGCTTCAGAGCAAAGCAAACCAAGCAGGTAGTGGAGGTCTATGCTCAAACGGTTGAAATCGAGATATTCGATGGGGAGGCACAAACAGAGAACGAGATGACTTCGAGTTCCACGCAAACGGGTCAATCGCAACAGCCACCGTCAAGGGGTAAAGGCAAAGATACCACCTCTGATACTCAGGAAGAGCAGCAACGGGTGGCTGAATGTCTCCAAAATGTTGGAGGTCTCATGTTGAGAGAAATGGCCAAGAACGGAACCACCAGCTCTTGTTTCAATGGTATGTGATACTTTTGTAAACTTATGAAAACTTTGGTACTAGCAGTTCTTGATGAGATGGCAGGTTTAGAACGATACTTAGGGGAGTCCGAGGAGAAGGACGTCAGCAAACTCTTCCGCCTGGGATTCGACTATGACTCGTATTTCCATCCACAAGCGACAACTAATGACACGGGGACTTCATCTTCGTTGAGATTGTCATGCACAGGAGTATCGTGGAATGCCACAGGATCAATCATTGCGGTAGCGTATGGACGCTTCGACCACTCAGGTTGGTGCAATTATCGATCAGCACTCTGCTTGTGGAACGTCTTTCAGAGTGACCTCAATCCGCAAAAGCCCTCTCTTGTGCTTGAAACTTCGGTGAGTTCGCGATCTTCTCTTGCATATTTGCTCGTGCCAATGCTGAACTGATGCTGTGAATGTAAATTACAGAGCGGACTCATGTGCGTCGCTTTTCACCCGCAGAATCCGTCCATTGTAGCTGCTGGTTCTTTCAATGGAGAAGTCTTCGTTTGGGATATGGAGCCAGCAGACTATAGGTTCTTGTCATCCGGTATTGGAGACTACTTTCACCGCGAGCCCGTCACCAAAGTTGCTTGGGTCTATGACATTCAAACTGCTGATTACAACGTATGAATCTCGTACAGCTCCACTGCTCCCTTTCACCGGTTCACTAACACTTGATGCTCAAAATGTGTATCTGTCGCTGCAGATTGCCAGCGTCAGTGGTGATGGCAAAATCCTCTTCTGGCGAGTCAAGGATAAACTTGCTTTCCCTGTTGAAGGCTACGTCATGCACCTGCCACAAGGAATCGGTGGTTCCACAGGTGGCAAAAACAACAGCGACGAAGCACGATCACCAGTCATCGGTGGCAAGGCACTAGCTTTCAGTAGCACCGATAAGGCTAGTCGTGCCTTTGTCGTTGGTTCTGAGGGTGGTGTCGTCGCTCGATGTTTCGCCAAAGCTGCGTCAAATGTTCGCTCGTCCGACTTCAAGGGTGAGAAGAAGTGGACTGCCACAGCAGCACGTCTTGTGAGCAAACTCCCGACATCGAAAATCCCCGCTGCACGTCGCCAAGTGGAGGCGTACGCGTCCGCCAAGCGCAGCAAGGAAGTTACACTTGCCACGGTGTACGAATCCAGGTTGGATCCAGCAACGATATTCCCGAGCGCGATGGACTTTGTCTTCGAGCCTCATACTGCACCAGTGTACGATGCGAGTTTCTCACCTTTCCGAAAAAGTATTTTCCTCACCGCATCCGCTGATGGAACGGCGCGTGTGTACTCGACACTGCAACGCGAGTTACTACTTTCGTTTGAGGTGGCACCATCGTCGGCGTATCTCTATGCTGCTGAGTGGTCCCGCACACGTCCGATGGTTTTTGCTGCAGCCAGCGAAGATGGCAACGTCTACATCTTTGACCTGAAAGTCGATCGTGTAAACCCCGTTCTGGTTCTAAGCGGAAAAGACCCTATCGCTGGGTCTGTTTCAACATCAGCCACTACGTTGTCGTCGAAAGGAACCACAACCAAGAGCACAGCGGCGATTTCTTCAAAGACAACAGTTGCTGCACCGATGTTTACCCTCGATTTCAACCCACGACAACGAAATTTCATCGCTGCAGGCGACGCTGCTGGCATCGTTCACATCTGGAAGCTTTCATGGCAGCTCGCTAACTTCCAAACAGGTGAAGGTGAACTGCTGGAAGCCCTCGAATCCAGTAGCTAAGCTCAAAACAACAACAACAACATCAACGTACTAAACCATATGTGTCAAGTATTCGTACCAGCGTCAACGCATTTCTTTTTGTTTAGCACTTTTGGACTGCGCAAGATTTAGTGCCGCTGTAGTCTGTTCATTTTTACTTGCGTCCAAGGTCTTTGGCCGTGCGGTGTGCATGCAAACTCCACTCCATCTTCGTCTGGGTCACTGTTCACGACACACATTTGCAGCAACAATCATCAGTGCTCCAATTACACTACACAAGTAAACCAATCAAAACGTACCAGGCATGACACGACGCATCTCCTTGAAGGTTTCCTCGGACATGTTGATGTACATATCTTCCAGGTTAGTTTGTAGGTCATCCTCAGCCTCCTTCATGACACGTAAAACAGCATCACCCAAGCCACCGGGACGCTGGATCGTGATCTCCTCCTCCACGTCCTTGGAGTTCTGTAGTTGCAAGTTTCCGTTCTCAAAGTAGTGCACGTGCAGCCGGATGGTACCCTTTACTTTGGCCGGATTAGCCGTTAAATCCACCTCCCATCGACTTTTCCAGCGTCCTCCCCAGAAGTTGCGTAGATTGATTCGCTCCGTGCACAGGTTCACCACCAACTTCGTGCCCACCACGTACACACCTGCAGTTCCTCTTCAACATCACAAGAAAGCAAAAACATCAGTAAATCGCGCGATATACCCGCTTTTTGCCATAAAACCACCTCACCCGTGCATGTACTCAAATTGCAAGTACGATTGCAGCGTCTTCTGCATCTCCTGACTGCAACATAGCATCACGAGTCAAAGACCCTTCCTATACTTATATCAAACAATAAAAGTCTCCTCACCGGTCCTTCTCAAAGTCCGTAACTAGAGCCTCAGGTATCTCAGCAATATCGTCCGGCACGATCTGCTGTTTGATGTGGTCGAAGCCCAGCACGCAGTTGCCAATGGGGTCCACGTAGTGCGCAGCATCCACTTCTCCCTCTTCACAGATCAAGATCTATCACATATCACGGATGTCAGAGCCTCCATATCTTCTCCAAAAGATCCTCTATATAGCGATTTCATCTAGCTAACCTTGTAATCCGCGTCCGGCACATCTACCGGTAGACAGTTCTTGACGTTGTAAGCATGGAGGGCACCCCGTAGCGCCGCGTCTGGTAGCACACGGGCCGGTACCAGCTTGGCCACATCACGTAGCACCTCGTTGACTTGTCCTGGGGGACTAGCCAGCAGGAAACGCTGCGCGATCTGCAACTTCTCGTCGTCCGAAGCTTCCTCGTACGCCCACTCCTCCGCCATAATGAGTATGACGATCTGGGGATTATCAGTTTAGTCCTTCGATATCTAATGTGTACCAATATCAAATATCACATATCCTTCATCATTTTATCATTATACACAGCTATGATTGGCTAATCAATCATTTCCTCGCATATAGTGATAGCATCTGTCATAGCTGAAAATGGAGACACCAAGTGTTCGTGTGCTTGTCGTAGGGGATTCTGGAGTGGGGAAGACTGCGCTCTTACGTTCAATCTGTCGCTCACATTGGAGCAATTCGTCTAGTATTGACAAGCCGTCCACTCTGTGGACCACTGGATGTGATGTTCACGTTTTTTTAGCGACTTTGGGGCCTGCAGGTCGTGAAGTTTTCGTGGAATTCCTCGATGTGGGCGGTCATCGCCAATACGAACTCAGTCGCGGGGCTTTCTACCATAATGTACATGGAGTGGTGTTTATTCATGATCTCAGCAATGTGAAGAGTGGGGAACATCTACGCAATTGGAGTAGGGAACTAAGTAACATGCAGAGACTCAAGGGTTGTGTGGTCCCATCAACTGGCAAGGAACAGGACTTCCAGACACTCCACGAGCTGCCAAAACTCGTGGTAGGCAATAAAAAAGATCTCTTGTCTAGAAACTATAGACCTAAAACGATGGGACCCATGGGGTTCTCAGAGTTTAGGACAGTTCCATGTATTGAATCGGTAAGATCTCCAGAATTTTGAGCTCGAGAAGTGCATGCAACTAATTTATTTGTTGTTGTAGAGTGCTGATCCGTTGTCGATGGAACCGAGTGGAGCTTTCGAGACGTTCTTGCAACAGACAGTGACGTTTGCCAATCGAGGAGAAAGTGGGAGTACCTACAACAACTATAATGGCAACAATATGAGCCTACGACAGACGACCAGAGCAGTTGATACAGATGATGGCAGAGCTGGATCGGGAATTAGTGCTGGACTTAGTAACTTGGCTGCAGCGTTGCCACCGTTGTCGACAGGCTCAGGTAGTGCAAGATCTCGATGGTGGTAGATGGAGAATGGAAGATAACGTTATCGTTCAAAAACTAGAGTGACATTAGATACGGCATTGCTATGATACGACTTGGGCCTGACTCGGCCTTCAGCACGAAACGACGAGTGCCGTGAGGTGTCGCGCTGCGATCACTCCTGTCTGTCTTGCTCGACTCTCCCTTGACAAGATGTTTCCTGCTTGATGTCTCAAAATTCGACGGATCCACGGCTGTTGAACGATACGTTGTCCCCCCTCGACGGCTTGCCTGGCGTACCACTACTGCCTTGTTTCTTGAAGTTACGTTGGCCAGGTCCAAAACTTTCGGCGTCTTCAAATTGACCGTGAGAGTAGTCACTGCCAATAGATCGACTGGAACCGTGTGTGAGTACTGCTCCAAGCTCCGTGGACTTAGCACTCTGAAACGCTTCTGCATCGAACGTCTCATAGCTGTTACCACTCTCCAATGAAGCCGATGGCGACGAGAACGGTGACGGCATTGCCGACGAGTTTGGAGACAAGACACTGCCCACTAGCATCCCAGAACGACGTGCCGGTCCCGAAGCGTACGATTCCTGTGCACTCAATGGTCTAGGCATCTGGATGGTTCCCGTTCCAGTTGACGAGTCCGGGGGATCATAAGGCCCTACACTGATCCGTGAGTGTACCATGTCATTCGTATCAGCCGATCGTAGAGCATCGATACGAGATTGCAATGTCCCTCCTGAGGTTCCTGATCCTGATCCAGCACTAGCTCTAGCCTCCGATGGACTAGGCGGTGCTCGTGTATATCTCGGTACTACAACAGGCGGTGAGATCTGTCCCTCATTCGACGTCGGCTGATTCTGCAATTTCACTCCATTTTTCCTGTTTGCTTTCAAACTCTTGGACGCCGACGGAGACGTGACCGACATGAAGGGTACACCGTCCACACCTCCACCTACCGGGTACGGGTCATCGTACCGCATACTGTCCGGATATTGCGAACTCGTATGTGGTTCATACCCAAAGCTACTAGAGCTAAGTCGAGGTGCATTAGCTTCATAGCCATGACTCAACGGACTCCTCTGATTATACCATTTCGGTGGCGCTTGGTATCGTCCCTCCGCTTGATCCTCTGCAGGAAGAGGTGGGTACGGTTTCGCGAATTGTTGGTCATGTACTTGTGACGGATTTTCACGATAACCATTAGCCGCAACTTGCGGTCCCAAGTTCTTGCGGTTTGGCGGCGGTGCAAGCGGCACAGCCGTAACCTGCTTGGAGTAGGCGTATCCCGGAGGCTGGTACCCATTGGCAGCTCCGTTGTTCACGTTAGCAGCCTGTTGAGCTTGTTGATAACGCTGTTGTTGCTGCTGTTCCGCACGTTCTCGCTCCTGTGTGAGACGTTGACGAGCTTGAACGGCTGCGAGGGCCTCCTCGTGCCCTTTGCGCTTGGCGCGTTGCATGCAGACACAGCAACATACCAGCAGCAATAGAATGAGCAGCGCCACGCAGCCGATGGCCACCCACCAGATCCAGTCGTCCCAGCCTAACGCGCCCTTGAACACCGACTGCCCACTCGCCATCGTGGAGAATGAAGGGAGAGTCTGGAGTGGCAGAAGGAAGAGTGGCTGCCTAAGGTACTGTACCTGCTGGGAGGTTGCGCGACATGACGCTGGGTAATTCTGATCCTAAAGCTGGATAGACGATAGGTAATCTGCTGGATTTAAGCCATTCTTTGATTGTGACGAGGCGTTAGACTTGGCATTTGTATGTGGACGTCTGTTTTTCAGTCAGATAAACTGGATGCAAATCACTAGAAGATAGCGGTATTTCGTACGAAGGGAAAACGAGCCGGTCAAAAGTCGAGATGCATAGCGCAGTATGGCACTTGTAATGCCTTGTACACGACGAACCAAGAAACGCTAAACCAGACTATGGTCTAGAGCACACGTGACAGCGAACAGATTGTGCGCCATAATGTTATTAGTGAAATTGGCGAGTGGTAGCCATTCGTCAAAGATGGTGCGTCACCAGCTATAATAGCCAAACAATCAAGAACATCCGTGTGTAAATCAAGGCGAAATGGATAGCGGATCCAGTGAAAAATAGCTACAAGCACTGACTACCGATATACGAATGTGTGGCTAGGAAGTTACAATTCAAGCACTTGACATTTCTAGTTCATTTCTGGTTTCGACCTCATTTTTAGCTTCAACAAAATAAACCAATGAACGATTCGCACTTAGTGGGAGGTTCACACCTTTTTTGCGATCTTCTAAGAAGATACGTCCTCATCAATGACACAAATGGCTCGAGCTCAAGACAACGAGGTGCTGGCGTTCCTGCTCGGTTCGACGCCGATACTCGCAGTTGAGACCGAGAACGATCCACCGGAGCTGGAGTCCGTGTCTGACAGCGATATGGAGAGTAACGCAACCGAAGAAGACAGCCACTTAGGCGACTTCAAGGACGAAACTGGTCAGTCAATTGCTAGTGATGCAGCCCCGAACTCTGTAGATTCTCCACCTGAGGAGACCGAAAGTCTGATGGAGAAGCAAAATGCTGGTGAAATTTGCAAAGAAGATTCGGGATCGAAAAGTAGCGTTGAAGACAACATTGAGACGGAACATGAGGATGATTGCGTTGCTTCGATGACAGACGATGCTACGCAGCAGCCAAAGCGGTTGAAAGAGAAGGCTAAGCTGAAGGAAGAGACACAGGTGCAGCAGAAATCAAACACTAGGGCTACGATGAAGGTGAAGACAACTAAAGCGCGTCGAGGATCTGCTCGATCGACTAAAGCTGTAGCTCCTATCATGACGAGCAAGGATTTGTCGACGGAGGCTAAGTTAGAACAAGCTGGCAACATGGCAACGTTCGAAGAGATTCTGTTCGTGGGCTGTGTCACTGTGGTGTTGGTCGCGTACCTTATTGCGTGCGTGTACAGTTTTTTTCATCCCCTGGTGCTGCCTTTACCGGACTACGAAGAGCTGTATTCCGCATACGATATCTCGAATGTTTCCGTGCACATTGTAAACCCAGTGGAGGATTCGCAGGTCACCCCGCAGGGTGTTTTGTTCGAGTGGAAACTTGCTAGCTTCCCAAAAGAGGCATTGCATCTGTATGGAGCAGAGGTGTTTCGATATCAAGTATCCCTAGACAATGAAGTGATCGCGTCAGAAATCGAGTTTCTGGCAATTGAAGAAGAAGACATCAAAGTGGAAGTTCTTAATCACACGGTACGCTTTCCAATCCCACTCAGAAAATTCGATCATGGTGAAAATGACGCGACAGATAGGCTCTTCAAGCTTCACCTGGACGTTACCATTCCGATTCCTGGCTTAATCGAAGATCTCAAGACGTTCGAGCAGGATGTCTACGTTCGGAAACCACCCACCCCATTACCAGACGACGGAGTGCATCTAAGACTTACATCTCCTACTAACGGCACGATTTTCGAGCTGAATCAGTCAATTGTTCTGGAGTACACCGCAGTGAATGTCGACAACATGGAAGTCTTGCTTGACAATGATGTCCACGTAAAGAAGACATATGTGACGGATGGCAATCTGTTGCTGCGTGGACTGGGTACAGGACCGCACAAGTTTGAGATACGAGCCATGGATGAGCGAAACATGGCTGCCGCGGCCAGTTCCGTGCATGTACATGTGCAGAGATTTGCGAACACTTAGAAATTAAGGGCGTGTAGTGATAAACGCTATGTAGGTGCGCACTCGATGGAGTTTTGTAGCACGATGGGAACATGGGAATGAAGTAGTAGTAGTGTGCAAATTGCGTGTTGTACCGCAACACGCAGTTTCCTTACTATGAGAACAATCATTCAGTATCCTGTCGTGCATCATGACAGCAACATCAAACCGCCAGGTCATAACGGAGGGAAATGTATGTATTAGCGCAACGCAATATTGAGCGAGGTGCTCTCTCTAGCCTCACTCAGACTAATGCGCTTACTGCCAGACCTTCTCGGGCTTCCAGTGGAAGTTCTCGTAGAGACGCAGCAGGTTGCGCTCCAGCATGGCCACAGTAACCTTGCCCACAAGCGGCACGTACTGCACGCCCTTGATCTTGAGTAGCTCAGCTTCGTCCACGTTCTTGAAGGACGCGACGTTGATCACCACCGTGTTCTCGCTCACCCACTCGAGCGGCAGCTTGTAGCTCTTCACAGGGACACCGGTAATGATGACACGGGACTTCTTGCACGCCGTCTCCTGTGTCTCATCACTCGGAATGAGCTTTCCACGACGGAACAGGTACAGCGAGTCAATGTCGGCACTGTAGACATCAGCACCGTCATTGGCGAGCATAGCAGCGAGTGGGCGACCCACAATATCACTACGGTTGATCACCGTAATGTTGACACCTTCCAAGTGGTTGCCATTCGTCTTGGTCTTGTCATAGATGCCAATGTGTTCCAGAATCTTGACAATCGCCAAAGGCGTGCAAGGCAAGACGCACTTTTGCGTCTTTTCATCATCCACGTAGCGGATGTTGCGGTACAAGTTGCCACGGTAGAATTGGCACAGCCCTTCCACGTCCTTCTTGATGCTGATGCTGTCACGCAAAAAGTCGTCCATCGTGCCACCAAAGAAGCTGGGGAAGGCACCAAAGCACGGGTAGTACACCAGGATGCCGTGCACATCTGGGTCGTGATTGGCCTGTTCCAGAGCCTCTAGCAGATCGTCCTTGGGCACTTCACGCAGCTCGTAGCGGATGCCATCACGTGCACAGGCTTTGCCCGTCCATTCGGCGTACTTCTTGGCTGCTGGGTCGCCGTGAGCCAACAAACCCACAAGTTTGGGACCCACTCCGCCCATATCTTGCTCGATGTACGTGCGCACAGCGGAGCTGAAAGGCTCAGCGATAGTCGAAGCATTGAGCTTTACACCCGCAGAAGTAGCGTCGGTCATATTGGCGACTCTGTGGTGGATGACGGTTTGACGGATGGCTTGGCAGCCAGCGGTAACGGCTGTACCGAAGATGTGGTACATGGTGTAACCACACCACAAACAAATCGTTGAAGTTTGTGAGATTAAAGGGTTAACCTCTTTTCAAAATGCAGATAAATGGGATAAAATACTTAAAAGGTTAATGAACGTGGTATACTACATCGCACACTCTTTCCTTCATGTGTTTGAACAACCTAAGCAGTTTGAGTGCGAGGTTGGACAGCAATGGTCTTAGTGTTGGTCATCGGTCTTGCATCTCCAGCCCATTCCTGTAGAATGCATATCATAGAAGTTAGTTATTGACTGGTGGTTAAATGGTTTACTCGTTGTACCGGAACGATGGGACTCCACTCTGTTGTCTCCCAGCTGACGACGTTGTGCACGGCAGGGATCGTGTGATCGAACACGAACACGAGTAAGCTGGTGAGCTGGCCCAGCACGGCATCCCCGAGCTCCATGGGTGTGTGCGGCTTGTACAGCATTGGTAGTCTTTCTCTCAAGCGATGCTTGAAGGCTTCTTGATTTTTGGTCTCTTAGTCTTGGTGACGCAAATTGGTAACTGAGACTTCGCGACAGCAACCATTCCTGGAAGCAAACGAGCATACGTTGACGCTGGTATGCACCGCTTTGGGTGGATCACGCACGTGTGCGTTCTTTTGCGCACTTCCCGCAGGTCTTTAGCGCAGCATCAACTTCAGCTTGCGTTAAAATCTGCCAAATATCGGGGTTTGCGAAAAACAATTGCTCAGTATGCTGCAGACAGTAAACTTCAAGGAACATGACATTTTACACCGTTTCATGTGCATCTTAACGTAAGATTCTAAAGTCTATGATATTGTGGTGGCTAGTACAGCCTGTGCTATCAACACTGTATATACTATTGCTGAGGCCATTCTCGGTGCTTTCGATATGCTGATGGCGACTCGAGGATATAGCGTTGTAGAGAGTAGGCCTATCGACCGATGCGACAAAATGTAACCTTCTTCAACGTGCGTCGAGGACCAACCGCGCCGCGAAAAATCGTTTTACAGCGGTGCTATATTCTCGGTTGGCTTTTGGGCCTCGAAACAAGCGGGTGACGACGACGTGCGGTGGTTGAAGGCATTAATCCCATGTGACGAGCGCGCGAAGTCGGGGCAAGTCGGGCTGCTTAGCTCGCTGTTCTGCGAGAATCAACTTCATATCGGTGGTCGCTACTAAGTCTAAGTCTAAGTCTAAGTCTAAGTCTAAGTCTAAGTCTAAGTCTAAGTCTAAGTCTAAGTCTAAGAGAGGTGCGAGGTGGCTGATGCAGAGCCATTGTGAAGACGCCCACGGTCGTTTTAAAGTTGATATACCCGCCCGTACAGCGAGAATCGCTCGTATGCATGGATGGGTGCATTCCACACTCATCTGTACATATCTTCAGGATTGAAGGTGCTGGTTTGCCCTTTTGCTGCATGGTGTTTGCTAGGTGAAAGTGTTGACGAAACAAAAGGGGAGAAACACGATCCCGGGTGCCACAGGCGGTTGTCACGAGCGCAAAAGTTGCCCGAAGTGCTTGTGTTGCTCAGGATGTTGCTTGCAGCAAGAACTACTGTGCATTGCTGCTTTGTTTTGAACAGGTGCACAATGCGCACCTCACAAATCAAACAGGGTGTCAATCACCCTTTTGCGTAGATCGATGGTCGCAATGGCCTGCCTCGTTTGAGAGCGGTACGCATCTGTGAATCAAGCGCTAAGTTCCCGAATCGTAATAGCGGTGTAATTCCACTGGAGCGTATCGAAGAATCATCGCCTTGAAACCGAGTTATACTATCGTATCGAACGCTGGATACCCGTCTTTTGTAGGTCGACTGACTGCTTGAAATAAGCGTTCATTCAAACGACATGAATACGAATATCCTTGCACAGTACTCCTCGTTATTACCTTCAGTGTCAAACAGCGAATTGTGTTCGTGCCACGCTTCGCTGTCACAGCATGAGTTGCCAATCTGTGCGTCCAACGAGACATGCAAGTTCGCAACAGTAGTGGTTTGGCAAAATCGCCCCCGATGATGAGTGTTGCTCGGTGGTCATTTAGTTCGATTACATCTATATTGCACCATCGTGCTAGAGCAACGTTTGAGCGACTGCAGTCTGCATTGTATTCCCATTCGGCCGCCATAAATTGTAGGAACATCAGAAATTTACGACAAAATTCATTGAGGTATGTACGTTTACTTATGAGCCGATTTTGTATTGTTATCATTCAGCGGTCGCGATTCCCTTATCTTTTCGACAGTAGAATTGAGTTCATAGACTAAAATCTCGGTTTCGGCGTTTAAGCGATGGTGGAAGTATTCTTAGGATACTCCTTTTTCCGGTAGCAAGAAGAAGCACGACAAGATCATGAGGTCGCTACACACCATCGCAGATATTGCAGGTGCCGCTCAGACAAGATTAGAGATCGTAGTGCTACTAGACGTTAGTTCTCACTTTTCGTTTTACTTCACCACTACAAAGTCGACCCGCCTCACCGCTCGGACAGCTCAATAAATATCTCTGAACCCCCAGCTTTGAATTGTGACGGAAACTCGAAATCGGAAAACTCTGTTACAATCGCTCGGAGATCTTTTACTGCATGCAGAGCAATATTAAATTGATTTTCGAGCAATACTGATCAGTGCGGTAGATTCTTTTTCTTGCAGACATCGGCTCATCTAAATGACCACCGAGCAACACTCATC
>PCFV01000837.1:0-12913 GCA_002812785.1 Phytophthora litchii
AAAAGACACGGTTTGACGAATAAATACTGCATGTTAGAGTTATTATTAAGATTTTTATCGACACAGGCGTTGTTCGCACCTGCTCGAATTGTCTCGTAAATAACACCAAAATCTACGCTGCATCTCCATAACGCAACGATAGCACACTATTTTAGCCGGTGGTCTATTGTGTCACTATTACCTTGAGAACAAACCGCCCCAGGATTTCCACCAGTAACGCATGCTCTTCAAGATCACCAATAAAATCATTTAATGAGCAGCAACCCCCAACACGATACTGACAATACGACTTGAAGCTAATAACGAGATTGACTGTAAACACTTAAACTGAACACCACTCAACCCGAAGTTTGATTCCAGCAAACAGATTGGTGCTCAATAAATTGATCTGGAAGTTAAGTATAATTACTGAGTAAACTGTTCACCGTTTTATGTAGGTTTTGGTAATAGGCAAGACAAAACCTGCATATACTTTATGGAATCACTCCGTTCCGTAACGGTAGTATGGCACCCATGTTTCCTGCTCGGGATTTGCGAAAATTTACCCAAGCCTGACGTTGGTAGAAAATAACGCACTGCGCAATGTTATACATTTGTGTATGTCCATCACCGATGAACGACAAGTTTTCACGCCAAAAAGGAAAAATAAGTGGTTCTGAGAACCGATACCACCTGCGCTGCAAGATATGTCGCCCATCCTCTCCACATTGCTCTATTTTTTCAGCTAAAACTTAATCATTCCATCATTTACCCCCAGACACAATCAGCACTAACTCTAAAGTAACGTCTGCTACCCCCAAGCGCGCTACCAACAGCAGAAACGTCACAGGCGAAGAACGAGAGCAGATGGTATCTGCAGTGCTCACAAAGTCTAAAAATGGTGTGCCCCGGAACGGTGCTTTTGTTGAAATCGCAGCCAACAGCCAAGCCGCATCCGTCCTGCACGTACGATGGAGACACACAACAGGACAGTATCTAAGACCAACTGAAGCTCATCCAGTAGGTCATTCTGGCCATTTGCGCAAGAATGACGCTGCCTCCAGCTGGAGGCCGAAGAACAATCCAGCAAGACAACGCTTCACTGCGCATTGAACCGA
This sequence comes from Phytophthora litchii, assembly GCA_002812785.1. Lineage (NCBI taxonomy): Eukaryota > Oomycota > Peronosporomycetes > Peronosporales > Peronosporaceae > Phytophthora > Phytophthora litchii. The sequence continues at coordinate 1,098 of PCFV01000837.1, forward strand.
CCGACACCCAATTTTGTCAGGCCACGGCAGCAGCAGCTATAGATACCGCTCTGCATTTTCAGCCTCCAAACAGTCCATAATTGCTGTGATCTGGGAATATTTACTGCAATTGAAGCACGGCAACGCTCGCGGCAAGCAGAGACAATTGATGAGATTATTGCAGCAACTGAAGCTGCTAATTGGGATTTGCTCCCCTCTACCGTTAATGCTGCACTCCTTTCGCTACAGTGTTCAATGAATTCGTGCATTAGAGACTCTGGTGGCAATAACTATCGAGTTGCACACATGGCGAAGAAGAAACAGGACCAGGAGGAACGACCTCCAACGAGCATTCCATGCATGAGTACAAATAAATCGTTGTGCACATGATGGCTGATACATGTAGTAGGAGGGAGCTAATACTTAAACCAAGTGAAAGTGCCTTACTATCTTTCAGGAACAGACAGAAGAGTTGTACCTTACTATGAAAACGGAACGGAGTAGTCGATCACATAAATAGTTTTGGCTGAAGAATTCAGCACGAGAAAAATATGACACGAGTGGGATTCGAACCCACGCCCGAAGACTGGTGCCTAAAACCAGCGCCTTAGACCGCTCGGCCATCGTGTCTTCACATTCGCTTTTTGCAGAATTCCAATATAAATGAGCAGAAGAATAAGTCTACGTAATCAATTCAATTATTGAGCGACAACATTGGTATAGCTATACAGCCATTCTAGACAAACCACTCGGTTTACCTAACTTTGACATCGAGATCGTGACTTTCCCACAGCCATACCATAAAATATCCGACCTCCGACCTACCTAACCCTAAGCAAAGCCAGGTCAAATCGAGGGGGGTATCACCTTTAACTATCACCCAGCCTCACCCCAACTACCCTAGAGATGCAGGTGACAGAACCCTAAGCCCGCTACGGCTCGCAAGTCGAGCCTTCGCTTGCCTCAAGGGCACCGTTGGGTCCTGGGTTTGCATCCGCGTGCTTCGCACACGGCCTGCAAACCGCAGGCATGGTCACTGACATCCACCCCCAGGTTCCGACCAATCAGAGAGCCTGATATCGGAATATACTTGAATGGACTATACTGGATATGTGGTCGGATGATTTGCTCAATTTTACTAGAGTTTTGTAATGGTCGCACTTAAGTACGGTCGGATAAGTGATGATATTCTACCATACAGCTATTTTACTGTTAGATTTTTGAGTAGAGCGGTTAGAATATTTTTGCAAGGTGAAGAAGAAATGCAGTTTTCTTGGGTGTCAATGAATCTAGACGCAAGGGATTGAACTTCCATCCAAATCAGTAGATCATGACTCTGACGGTTCGAAATAAATCAACGGATCATAATGGAACACATAGTTTGCCTTTGCGTCAGTACTTTGGGCCGGATCCAATCTACAACGAACAGAATTTTCGAGCCGTTTTCGGATGACTCGGCGTTTGTTTCCCACATTCTGAACAGAGTTGTGAATGCCGACCCATATTTCGACCAACGACAATGCAACCCGAAAGTTGGGAGTCTCAAGCTTACTCGAAGTTTCTGCTGCAATACGGCAACTTGTATGCGCTTCTGTAGCGGATTCAACTGACGAAAAATTCGCAATAGCTGAGCCATGCTAGCGCTGATTTCCATGGGAAGTTCTTTTGAAGTGTTACTCGTGGAAGTGCGAACCTTTTGCCTCGCTATTTGGTAATAAGATTGGAGTAATGGCAACGATATTCCTCGCAATCTGTTGTAGTAGCACAAGCTGCACGATCTGTGTCGCGTCCGGGAAAGAAGCGTCGACTTCGTACAGCGTCTGAACGAGACGCAAGGAACAGTGTTGGAGATTCAGACGGGGAAGAGGCTGATGCTAAAGGTGTATAAGTTGCATTTACCATTATAAGCACAACGAGGGTGACTGTATTAGCAATATTGGACTTTAAATGTTGGATACGCCACTTTTCCCTGAGAGCTGGGACGAACCTGTACTATCCAGACAGCATAATCGTGCGAGTCAATATATACCTGGATGAATGGGTGAGTAGTTGAATTTGTATGGATAATGAGTGAGTAGGTGAATAAGTGAGTGAGTGTGTGAGAAATTGAATGCCTAAGGTGTTCTTACATGTCAAACGTAACAGGGATGCGTGATAAATGAGCGTTGTGTGTCTTAATTGGGTGTATAGTGCGTACCAGAGTCAGTACACGCGTATAATCTTTGTACATTATAGAACTTAATCCAATTTAGTCCTCTACATAATGGTTTGTCTAATAACAGCATCTTCGTAATTCATGCGTGTATTGCCAGTTTTCTCTGAATATGACAGCAGTGCTGACATCTAGTGTGTAGTATTGTAGTCTCAGTGCGCACAGCTGCGGTTGCATTTCTCCACCGTAGTTGTGCAAAGTGCCCGTTCGAATGTTTGTCGTTTTGGTTTTCGAAGTGTGGTCGAAGTCAAGATTAAGTATGCGAGAGTTTGCATCAAGTAGTGCCGGGTTGGGTGGCGCCAACTTGTAACGGATACGCTTCTGTCCGGGTAGTAAGGTGTGAGGGTTGTGTCATGCGTTGTGGTGTCACTATTCACAGGATGTGGATGGCGCGTCCATCTCAAACCAGGAGTCGACATTGGGGTATTATCGTATGGTAGTGCACCGAGGTCACTAAGGAAGGGTGTACCGCCCCAGGCTGGTTAACAGAGCAGGGAAAAACCCTCGCTCTTGGTAGTGGGAGGATCTCGTGCCAGAATCCTGATGTGCTACGACTTCGCTAAAAGCCGTAATTCGATCACCTTGCGAATACCTTTTGCTTTCACTATTACACTAGTAATTAACCACAGAACCATTGCCATCATTACACGCCAAGCGCCGTGCATTTATTTACGAACCTGTACCACTTAACTTTTATCGCATCAACTGCTCGCGTGGAATTCTGCACGAGGTCCTAATCACTCGCAATTTTACTCAAGCTACCTACACAACACTTCAACGTACAATGACTGTAATGCAAGCCAGAGTGGTACTACCTTATTTTATAACCAGGTATTTCGAGTTGTGGGGCCCTGTTGTCATTTTGAGCCCTTCAAGCGCATGGATTACTATCACCAAATGTGTCGCTCATATTTACATTTCCTTCTTGAGCAACGCAGACATTCCTGTTAGATTTCACAAACCAGGATATATTGGTGCATTTCGAGGTTGATAGGTTATACTGTAACTGATGCATTACAAACAGTAGTTTAACCAATATCGTATCAAGATCTCATTATACACACCATCTCTGCACCAATCGTATTGCGCCAATGGACCAGTTCATCAATGGAGATCTCATAATACGTAGTGTATTAATACGACAGATGCAGAGTACGATAATTTATTGTTAGAAAACCTCCGTGGCGCGCACTCCAGATTAGCAGCTAGGAAAGACACAGACCACTGGAGCCGGTAAAACACCCAAAAAGTTCAAGCGTGCTGCTGTTTCGTTTTGTTACAAGCTCGATTGTATTGAGTTCTTCGATACAGGCGTAACAAAGTGTAGAATGCACTCCACGGTTAATTACTTCCATCCTTCTCTCTTGGCAGCTCAAACTGAAACAAAAAGCGGCAACTTTATAACTGATTACATCAACGAAACTGCATAAGCTACACTGCTCTGGGAGAGTGCACAGGTCAGAGGCATCATATGATTTGTCGATTTCATTGGCAGGAATGACTTTCGAGTGCACTGAAGGATTTCTGAGTGCAGTATTTTGTTATCACGTCGATAGCTTCAATTTTTAATGTTGGATTCAGTATGTGGATATCCTTCGTCAAGCTATCCCATGTCTTGATTGTACAACAAATTGATATATGCAGTACTTTCAACTAGTCCGAACACTCTTGCTTCATGCAGCAAACATTGTCCACACGAATCTCCCGAGAACTGGTGGACTTCTAGTGCTGAGCACAAGGCTTTCTAACTCCAAAAGCTACAAGGACAAATTTTAGAAGCCAATATTGAATGACATAATCTGTGGTTTTGACTGATTCGAAAATCCCAGAAATGGCAAGCATGGTTCCTCCATAGCACAGTTGTACCTGACCAAAATAGCCTTCGCACTACTTAGTTTTTTGCGTCCTCTTTCACAATGACAATCTACTAAAGTGTGTATCTATACTAAGCAACGAGGAGCACCGTTTTGCTACCTCCGAGCGAACAATAGTGCATGAATATTTTGTTTCTATACAGTGTAGTTAGATCAGTGGGCTTTAACAGAAAAATAGCATCCACCGAAAATTTACGCGATTGATGAACATATACGTTCAGTACCTGGTTTGGAAAATGTTAGAGAATTTCAAAGTTTACATAGCTCTGGGGACCAAGCACAACTCTTACAACTTGAATTACTGACCAATGTGAAACTGGATGTGGGTTTCACTACAATGATCGTAAGGTTAATATACCGACAGCGTTATCACTAGGTTTTGACGAACAGCTAGTTTCCCTGGACTAACTCTCTAAGGAAGGAAGGTATTCGACCATGGTTAGAATTCACGCAAAAATACTCCTACAAAAATGCGGGTCTACCAAGTTTGCTAGCTACCGGTCCTTCAGCGGAACAGACTTTCAATTAGGCAGCGTACACAGCAGAGCCAGAACACACCAGACGATGCTGCTGAATAAGCAGAAAAGTTTGGTAAGGAAGTGCGCAATAAAGTAGAGGAGATCCGTGTGGATCAATTTTATAATACTGATTAAACTGGTCATCTATATTTAGTATTCATGGATATCCAAAATTACCTACTTATTTCAACTGCTTTTGACATTGATATACTACGAGTATTTATCAACAAACCTGTTGACGAAACACGAGCAGAACCTATCCGGAGGAAAAGCACATGTAAGGATAAAGATCGCGTGACACTGATGTTCTCATGTGATAATCTCGGTCAGAAGTACGACCTGTTCATGATTTTTTAAACCAAGCATCAAAAATTAAGAACGAATTTGAGAGATTCAGCATTTCGGTATGGATGCGACGCTAAACTTTGACGCAAGCTCCAAGGAGAACAAAATGATGTACAAGTGTATGTAAATACTGTGGGGTGGTGGAATAGCGACATGGCAATTCAATTCCTGATCTACTACTGCCTCATGTCGTGTAGGACACGATAGAATTCGCTGACAGCACCTAACCGGACAGCCAATATTGCGATTGCACAAAATAACTACCTAAAGAAGAAAGTCACAGGACCTCTAGTATTGGGGCTATTCATCTTTGCTGCGCGTTAGGAAACGTCGACACTACATGGTGCCACTGCGAGTCGCGTCCAAGTTGCAGCCGTTAGTATCTAATCCATAACCCTAGTGTTCACGTTGGGGAAATCGCACATACACACTAGGCGCTCTCACATGCCCGACAACCAGCATTGTTCACGTTGGGGAAATCGCATGTACACACTGGGCGCTCTCACATGCCCGACAACCAGCATCGCGATTCTAGAGACAGCAACATTCAGACAAATGCAGCACCTGGGTTCAACGCGCATGGCTCAGCCGAGGAGACTGAAAAGACTACTTATCGAACGATTACACTACAATTGAATGGCTCAAACAATATACAGCTAGCGATCAACATACGCGCGGACGATTACGGTACGATTGAATGGCTCAAACGATATACAGCTAGCGATCAACATACGCGCAGAGCGGTGGGACTTCCAAACTATAGCCTTCTTGCTTTCAACTTTTCAACCTCCTGCCAAACCCGTAGACGTAGACGACACCGACCACGCAAACAGCTAAGCACCACCAATTTCCATTAGCTAAACTAATCAAAAAGGAGAAATCTGCCTCATTTAGTTCGAAATCTTAACCCTCCCGCCACCCCATCCTCTGTCACTCCATCTCTCCTGACTTGCTCTGCATCAAGATCGAACAATGCCTCATTCGATCACCGTCCATGTATCCGCAATCACGAAACATATTAACACCGACGTCAGACGTCTGCAAACACGCCACCATTGCGACCTCTAGAACTTGCTCGTGGTGATGTGGACACGCTAAATTTGCATGGAGAGCAAGCCGCCTCTTCAGCAGGCCAAATGTGACTTCGATCGGTTAAGCTGCGGGCAGTATGGGAGGCAGAAGCATCAGCACGGCTCCGCAGGCACTGACGGCCTGTTCGATCTCCGTATACATGTGAATACGGGAGTTATCAAGAACGACGATCAAACGTGGGAGTGGCCACGTGTTTAACAGCGGTATGGTCATACTGATGAAACTCAGGTGGAACTTGATGCGCGTAAACGTCCCCGTTGTTGTCCGCTATGCCACAAATCCGCGGGTATCAAAGGCTGCAAAAGTCGACACTCGCTTGCCCCTAGAAAATGGCACTTGGACAACAGCACGAGTACCTCGTCGCGACCAAGTCCACTTGCTGTCCAGGCCATTTCTTGAGGTCTCATCGGAAAAGAGTAGCTGCTCAGGGTAGCGATAGCAGCAGCACATCTTTGTCTTGAACATAGCCGCTTCGTATGGCACAGATTCTCGAGCTCAACGCTCCAATACTTTACGCGACAGCCTCAAATTAAACTTGAGGAAGGGTAGAATTGTTGAGCGGGAGAATTCTTTCGAGTCTTTCCAAGCTTCGTTGACAGCTCCACTTGCTACCCCTCCACATAAAAAAGCACGGTTGCGCTTTCGCATACAATGAAATGAAGTTTAGAACCTCTGGAGAACGAGCAGTACACTCATGACGCTGACCTGGAATTACGTAACCGGTTTTCTCGAAGAGGACGTACCACCGACCCACAGTTTTCCATGTACCCGACCCACACGTGTATATGAGACTCCAAACGCCTAGTGGAGGGTAAATGCCCCCCAGCGAAAGTCAACCGAGTACATTCTGCTCTCTACCTCCGTGTTTATTGCTCTTGAAATGGATCTGTTTTATATTTTTATGGTGATTTTTAGTCCGTTTTAACAAACCCTTTTCGCTGCAAAAATGGCATGCTGGACGTTTTCGTTAAGAGATAAAATCGCTGACAATCACAATAATATGTTTAGTATTCGTGGATATCCAAAGTTGCCTACTTATTTCAACTGCTTTTGACATTGATACACTACGAGTATTTATCAACAAAATCTACTGGTGAAACAGGAGCAGAACCTAACCGGAGGAAAAGCACAGGTAATCACGTGACATTGATGTTATCATGTGACAGTCTCGGGAAGATTAAAGTGTCTCACTACTCTAAGGTTTCTTATCAAGCAAAATGAAAACGAGCCCACTCACCCGCAGTCCATCATAAAGAAGTAGAAGGACATTATATAGCAATGAAAGGCCACTCCTACTCGATCGTTAAGGGTGCTGTTAAGAAGTTTGAAAATGACAAAAAATGATGAGGTCGAAGAGACTTATGAACCCAACGTCGATGGTGGTGAGAGTCGCAATCTTTGTGTTCTTGGCGGTGTGAGTGGCGATGTCATTGTCGAACGAAGTGTAGCAACAATGGTGGTGGAGATGATGAGAAATGGTGACCAAAGTGCTGATAAGGATAGCAGAAGCGATGGTCTTCTTTGTTGCGAGTGCCAGCTACGTCAAGTTAATCCTCCGTTTGTGATTTGATGGGCTCATTTACTGGCCTGCGAGACCATTCATTCAGTACACCTGGCTCGTTAGTCTTTAATTGTTCGATGGGTTATTGCTGCTGTCCCTTACTCATATTGTTGTTCGTGGGCTCAACTTCAACTTCACACTCGAATTTATTGACTTGATCAGTAACACACCATCCACCGACAAACTCTGTGGTTTTGTCTCGGAGTCTTGTTTTTTGTTTTACTTGCTTCACAAGATCAAGAACGTATTACAAATTCTCGAGTGATTCCCAAGTAATGTAATTTAACCAATCCATTGACATGATATTTTCTCTTGCCTTTTCGCCGCCGAAAGCCTGGCGCCGTCCTGTCCCGCGGGCCCATCGGACCCGGGGGATGTCGACCCTGGCAATCCCGGGAGCGATACTATCTGCAGACTCATGGGGACCGGGGATGTCATCCCGGGCAGGGAGGACGCTGTCTTTGATGTTCAAATGACTCCCCCGGAAAGCCCCAGGAGTAATACTGTCTACAAACACATGGTGTTGGTTTGTGTATCGGAGGCCCGTCAACGGCGAAGTTGAAGGTTGGACCTGGGACCTGGACCAGTGGTAAGACATCCAGTAGGAGATCTCAGAGACCCAGGTCTCTGTATGAGAAAGGGGCAAATACCCGTAGGAGCTGGCAGTAGCTCAACCGCTAATCTACCTTACATTTCCCTTTTCCTTCTTCGGTGAAGAGCGTTCAGCCGTTGGGTTTGGCCCGTCGCCCAACAGGGTTCTGAGCCCAACCTGCGAACCCCCTGCTACACAGATGTTGACCCTAAGAGCTTTTCCGTCTTGAGTGTTGGCTGCTCTTGTAGCACTATAGAGCAGTCGTAGCGAGTACAGTTGGAAGAGCAGCTGGAGAAGCACGTGTGGGTCAGAAGGCAAATCGCGAAGTGAATTCTATTCAGTGTCTGTGAAAGAAAAGGAGGAAATCCATCAGACTGAAAACTCCCTGGTGCCCATACTGCCACCGTGAGTGGCCTCCACCTCGGTAGCAGCCGAACTGGGTGTTGTGCCAGCTTCAACGTCCTACTCGCCAGCTTCAACTAGCTTGGACATCCATAGAAACACAGCCTAACACTGCATAGAGAGCATTGATTGATACCCCAGACTCATGACCTGCACAGCCACACGAATTATGGCAACAGTGAGGAGCAGAGTTACCATGGAATCTCGTGGGGATTTCTCCTAGACCCAGGATGGCGGACTTGCTGAAATTCATATGTCTTATGGGACATGTGTGGTATAGCACACAAAATCGTCCGATGTGAACTCTAGCACGCAACCACAACAATCGCTGAGTTAGCTCGGCGTTTGTTGGCCCGCGCTGGGTTGTCCCCAAGCGGTTCGGCATTTTTGGGACAGTTAGTGTCTCGCTCCGTCGAGTAACCAGCCAATAGCGGTAAATCCCGTGCCCTCCACCAAAGGATGGACGACGGCACGTTAGCGCTTTTACGGGTCCCCCAGGCAAAGGCTACTCCAAGAGGTGGTCTTGTTTTTGGATAGCAATGGTTCCCACAAGCTTACCCAAGTTCAGAGGACTATCAGCAAACAGCGGGAGACCATTTTTCACCAGACGCGGATCATCCACCGCAATGGCTTCATCCCAATTCACGATCCCTACATGGCTGTCTGGATTGGATGTTGCTGGGATGGATCCGTACGCTCTCAAGCTCGACACTCGGCATTGCCCACTTCTAGCTGAGAGGTGATGCAGATCCCGGACGGAGAATATCGAGTGTTGAAGCTGCGAATCCACTCTCGTGAATCGAACTCGGCTGCTCCGTCCACACTAGCCACCGGGTTAGCAGGTGCTGTTTCCCAGTCAGTGGATTCAGCTGCAACTCACCGGTAAGTCGGTCGACTGAGGAGGCTCTTCGCCGGGCGTGGAAGGACAAGGTGATTCCACCTCAGCGTCTGCTCGTTCTGAACCGTCCCTCGCCTCCGACTGCAGCTGGACCTCGCAAGCACAAACCTGCTCTTCCCCCTCTACAGCCTTATGCGCAGCCACTACCAGATGAAGAGGATTACAAGAGAAGGTTGGCCTGCAATAATCATGGTCACTTGTCTGGATCATCTTCGGTCTCGGATCTAGCTAATTTGACTTCTCCATCCGGACATCCCCTCCGTATAGCCGCTGCAACTGCTCGCCAGGTGAACACCCAGTTCTTGGAAACTCTTTGGACCTCGGGCAAGTTAGTGCTCGGCTTAAACGATGGAACTCCGGTCCCAAAGGTGACTCAGTCGAGTTTGGCTGGATTTCTTACGCATCTGCTCGAGCTGCCAAGCGACTCGTCCAGTCGTAGTCGAGCTGGTTCGGATCATGCTCATGGCGACTCAGTGCTTGACGGTGATGCGCCTTCTAAGTCGGCTTCACACGCTGCTCCAGCCACAGCTACTTATTTGCTCGGTTCCCAGCTATTCGGTTCAAGCGATGAGGATGATGATATGATGGAGACGTCTCGGACTCAGCGGATGCTCCTAGGAAGTCTCCTCTCGTGATCCCAAGTAGTTTGCCCCAGGTAAGGTTCGAAGCTATTTAGCTGTCGGCAGAGCTCCTCCAGGCCTGCCATCTCTGCTGAACCCAGCTGGGTAGGTGGAGGATCCGTCTCGGCATTCCAAGAAGCAGAGCGATAGGAAGAAGAAGCGCAACCACAAACACAAGTACAAGTATAAGCACAAGCACAAGCGGTCTTCCCAGACTGACCAGCCGGACACTTCTATCGCCGATCGTCGGATCAAGAAATGCAAGATCTTGGTTTCTCGGCAGAAGATTACTCAGCCAAATGCCCTCGTGTATGAGCGAGTTGATTTCGACTTCGTCGGCAGCTGTTCTTGTGACTTCCTCGTCCGTCAGACCAGATTCTACCCTGGCCAACCCAGTTAGGACATCCAGCGCGTCTACAAGCTAGGCTTAGGTCGTACTTCTTCCTCAACTGAGAGTGACGCTGGCTCAGCTTTGCGCCCGAGCCTTGCAGTCGGGTTCTCGGGATACTCGGATCAATCCTCAGCTGGATCGGCTTCGTGACCTGCTCTTCCTCCACGCTGGGTCACAGTGTTGTTGGTCGCGCATATTGGGCCCTCAATCTGGCAAGGTTTTAACTGAGCCGTTTTGATCCAAAGTCTCGGGTTACGGCGAACGTACCGTCTCCTATCAGTCGGGATCCGGGCATTCGTGGATGTCTTCAGCCCCAAGCATCATTTCCAGCAACTGCGACGAATGCTCGCCAGCATACCGTCATTCTTTTCTCCTTCAGTGTTGGAGGATGCCAGGACTCGGCTAGCGACTCATACTCGCCCCTCGTCGCTGATGGAGTCTCTTGGAGATTAGTGGGTCCGTCTGCCTGTTGATCTCCCACCTGGTTGCCCCGGCTCGGAAGCCGACCTTGCTAATACACTCGTCATTTCGTTGCGATGTATGAGCGCTGGTTGGTTGAGACTAGTTTCCTCATCGGGCTACACCTCTCGTTCGACTCCGATACCCCCCGGATACCTCAGTCGCCGTTTACAACGCATGGGTGCAGTACCGAACGGATCGTGAGCGCCGGGGCGATGAGTTGAGGACCTTGAATTCGACAGTGGCGACCACGCGGGCTACAGAGGGGTCGCCAGCCCCTCGTATCGACGCCGAGCTGTATCTCGATCTTTCAGCCCCCTTTTACCCTTTAGTTAAATTACCCTGGGTTCCAGATAGTGTACTGTGGTCGGAGGAGATGGTTGTACTGAGCCGTGGAGATCTTGGTGGCTAGTCACCCATTTAATACTTGTTTCCGCGCTCGGAATCCAGATTTTATTGTTTTCCGTCTCAAGGGCATGTACTCGCGAGTTGTGGAAGACTCAATTGATTACGACATGGATCTTGCCGAGCCTGACCCTACTCAACTCTCACCCAGCATTTCCCCACTGGAAAATTGTGTTGGCGTCTACATTTTCGAGGATCTTGGTGGCGGAGAGATTGACTCGGCTCAGCAATACTCAGCGTCCGACGATGGTCTTGACTCTTCGAACCTTTGCGGTGTATCTCCATCCACTTCCCTCTTCGGGCCAGATTCTCCTGGCGGTTTCGCTGGATCGCTTCCGGTTTCAAGGACGATTCTCGAAGTGGTGTCACAATCTGCGGGCTCGGCTGCCCCAATTCTTTCCCAGAGCTCGGTTGGTGCTGTGTCTGGATCTCAGCCAGGTTTGTGGTGAAGTGGGTTTCGAAGATCTG
>PCFV01000838.1:0-12902 GCA_002812785.1 Phytophthora litchii
ACGAGGGTAGGAAGGAAGAGCTTCATGATGGATGTCAGCGAACAAATTTAAGGAGTGATGGGGTAAATCTCCGCCGAGGTTGTGAGGCCTTGCTGGAGAAATTGAAAGTGTCCCTTGCAGAGTCAAACAGCGAGAAGCATGTGTCGTGCGAACGGCACACACAGCTCCAGGAAGCTCCGCACAGATTAGCATTATGAACTGAATATTTGTGCAAAGCTTGCGTGCGATACGCGGTTGGAAGGCCTGACTTCTTGCACAATTGTGTAGCAATCGTCGATAACTTATCGACCAAAAAGCAGATGTGCAGGGTACATGTATTAGTGGCAACCATTATCGTCGAGATTTCAACTGTGGCGTTGATTCCAAGCCAATGGCATTGTCATCTGATTGCATCTTTTCGCAGTTCGAACGTGAAGCGGTATGAATTGTGGTGCAGTACAACCTGCGGGTTCGACGTGATTATCGTCATCTGTTGTCGTCACAACAAAACGCTGCTTGTCCCACTCGTTGCAACGCGACTCGTGTCGATGGCAATTACGCTTCCTGAAATTGCTACAGTACATGTACAGGTAGTGTTTTCTGTAGTTGTGCTCGGCACCACCTGCAACAGGAATCGCTAACAACCACTGACAAGTGGCTCCACGTCTTAACGATGACATCAATGAACTAGCCTTGGTTAAAAACTCAGTTGACGAAGATGAAGCAGATCTTGTAATGAAGAGTGCAGCGGGTTTAGACTTTTCAGGTTATGCATCCAAGTGTCGTTGCCTCGTAGTGTCATACATGCTTTCAAAATGATCTTTGAAGCCATTATTTCAGTTTCAAGTTTAAATCACGTTTCGACCAATCAAATCGCTACTCATTCACTTTTTCCGGCCAATCAGATCATTGAGAAGTTAATAACAAGCAGCCACGCATTTGAGATCCAAGTACCAAGAAGAATGTCATCCGAGCCGTCTGCCGCCCTGCCTGAGGACACAGAGGCTCGGCTGAATCCACTCGCAACTGAAGCGCAGGATGGAGCCAAGACCCGCGACGAGAAGGACGACGATAATCCCTTCTCGCAGTACTACGGAATGCTCCTGCACCAACAGAATATGTTACAGGACCACGTGCGCACCGGCACCTACGAGCGCGCGATGCTCTCCAATCCGTCGGACTTCCGGGACAAAGTGGTGCTGGATGTGGGCACGGGATCGGGCATCTTGGCCTTCTTCGCCGTCAAGGCTGGTGCTCGCAAGGTGTACGCTGTGGAGTTGAGCAACATGGCCGAGTGCGCACGCGAACTAGTGGCTGCCAACGGACTCAGCGACCGCGTCACGGTCATTAAAGGCAAGATGGAGGAGGTGCAGCTGCCAGAACAGGTGGACGTGGTGGTTTCCGAGCCCATGGGCTTCTTCCTCGTGCACGAGCGCATGCTCGAAACCTTCGTCGCTGCTGGCAAAAAGTGGCGGCGACCAGCTCCGACCTTCAAGATGTTCCCGTCCATTGGCACCATGTTCATCTCGCCATTCTCAGATGACAACATCTACCGAGAGCAGATGGCCAAGGTAGCGTTCTGGCAGCAACAGAACTTCTACGGCGTCAATCTATCGAGTCTTCGACCACGAGCTATGGACAATCACTTCTCGCAGCCAGTAGTTGGTTACTTTCCGCCGGATATTCTGCTGAGTTCCCGTCCAGCTGAGCATGTATTGGATTTTGCAGATATCACCAAGGAGCAACTCGATACGTTTGACTTCCCGTTCCACTTCGTTGTTGAGCGCACTGCAATCATGCACGGCTTAGGCTGCTGGTTCACGGTCGACTTCTTGGGATCCGATGCACGTGTGGTACTTAGCACAGCACCACACAATCCTGGAACACATTGGTACCAGTGTCGACTACTACTCGCCACCCCTGTCGCGGTGAATACATCGCAGAGCGTTAGCGGCAACCTTCACTTTGTTGCGAACAAGAAGTTCAGCTACGATATTGATCTTGAAGGTGCGATTTGTTTATTGCTTGTGTGTATGAGCTGTGGCTCACATTTTTACCTTGTTGTGACGTAGTTCGTCTGGATGGGACTTCGATTGTATCACGGAATCACATTCGGTTACATGACCAGATGTATCATTATCTGTATTCTCCGGGAGCTACTGCAACAGCGACCACCACCGACGGAATGCAACAACAGAACTCGCCGTACTGAAGTCACGTGGCTGCTCACATGAGAATCCAACATCAGTTGTTTTAACTGTGCAAAACTTGGAGTGTGGATTGGAAAGAAGACATGCAAAGCAACAAGAAGCGCCCATGAAATCGAACATATGAGCTAAATATCACTACGACGCATATATAGGGGAAGTAGGGCCGTGCAACCCAGCGTCACTTCACTTGTCAACTGATGCCTCGACATCCATGATATGGTCGATCGCCTTCTTCACACAAGGGTCGAACGCAGCATTGGACGCAGCAGCCGTCGTCCGTTGCTCCATTGGCGAACTGCTGTTGGCCATTTGACCGGGGAACACCTCCATGTCAGGCACGATCTTGGTAGGCGGAATACCTACACCCTCGAACAGCTCGTTTTCCGCACTGAAGATGCGTTGGTGCGGGATTTCCACAGTCCAGTAATTGGGCAACCGCAGTTGTCTCGTGGGCGAGAGACTGCCTGCGGTGGTAGCACCAACCCGGCACGTAAGCGGACGCTTCATTAACGATAGACATAGTAGCTCCGCGGTGCTAACGGCACAAACAACATAAAATCAGCATGGTTAGATCGTATCGTCCAATAACCCGATCGATTTTCAATGATCTCCTTACCCGCGGGTGTATTGGCTCTGCAGAATGGCCAGAGGACCACGATACCGCGTACAGCGTGACGTGTACGGGATGTAGTATTTCTTTCTCTTGGAGAACCTCGGTGTAGCACCAGGTAATTTCTCGTCTGTCGAAAACGCCAGCGCCGCTTTGTTCTCGCTGGCAAAGAACGATGCAATCGTCAACGCCGCGACGTGCGAGCCTCCACCTTGGTTGAAGCGCAGGTCCAAGATCAATCCGTCTATGTCTCCCAAGCCCAACAAAATGGCTTCGAGCGACCAGCGCATCGACTCCAGGTCGTAAATTTCAGGCACAGCCACAGAACTACCGACCAAAGTTCCTGCTCTACTCTCTCCGGCCTTGCCATCCACTTCCAACAGTGTCTGTCCTGCAGCAACACCTGACGGTGATCCTCTCGTCCAAGAAGGCATAAGAGCGTCGACTCTCGGCAGTGGGAACTCCACGAACCCCTGCATGGCAGTCAGACAAATGTATCCAATTCTCCACCCAGGACTCGTTTCGGCATTTAAAATCCCGCAGACAAAGCGATCATTGGCGATCCTGCGACCACCTTGAGTCAGATGCTCTCTCTCCATAGCAGCTAGTGTCTGGCGCTGGAATTTGAGCGCTGCGGCTGAGGGCAGCTTCTGTCCTCGCACTGTAAGCGTCCTGGGTCCTGCTGCCACGCGCGAGACAGCCAGCGACGGGTCGTCACAGAGCGAGACGCTCTCCTGCAGTGCGATCCACAGATCGTCGTCGCTTGTGGCCGGTTGGATGGCGTCTCCGAAGAGCTGGCGCACGAGCTGCCAGTCCACGCGTCGTGGCTCCAGGAAAGCGTAGTGGTCCTGCATGGCGCGCCAGAAGCTGCGGAACGTCAGTACTGGGTCGCGCGAGTAAGTCACGCGCGCGAAGATGGCGCGTAGGAGTTCCAGGAACAGTCGAAGCAGGATTCCGTGCAGCGTCATGAGCACGACGAGCGCGCCACCAAGTACAGGCACGTGTCGTCGAAGGAAGCTCACGGGAAGGATGGCCACGGCTTCGTACAGCTCCAGAGGCCATAGGATTACAAGCTGCAACAGCGCGTCGGGTGTCAACAGCCAGTCCAGACGCAGCAGCGTCCACGGCTTCCGCATCGCGGCCAACATCTTTCGTCCTCGCTATTCTGAAGTGCTCGAGACCGCCGTGTCGTATAGAATACGTATTGATGTGGACCACGCACGAGTTGAAGGGTAGTTTACTTCAGAAGAGATGATTAAAACGAAGTATGATTCACACACTGTTAGCTTCACGATGAACTATGATGCGTCTCCAGCAGCGCACACGACCAACCACTACAGGGTAATGCACATGGCAGAATACGTTTGCAGAATACGTTTACATGCACGTGCATCGGCTTTGATTTTTGGTAGTCGAATGGCTACGGTGGATGTCGTACATAGATAAGTTCAAATTTGGTGTTTAGCTGGCACTTTCACGCGCGATGCACTTGTGGGAAATGGTTGGTGACCAGCTCGCTTATAGGCATGGTGAGTGGAGGAGCTGCTACAGCATCGATACGGCACTCGACAATAACAATTAGAGACTGCTGTAGCGGTGCTGCTCGTGTGGCAGGACGTTGGCGAGCTGCTCCTCAACATACTCCCGCACCAGCGGTGAGAATACGTCCAGCTGCATCTGTCCATTGAACATGGCGTCGTGACCGAACTTCGAGTCCACCTCCACCAGCTGCGCATTGCGGTCGTACGACTGCAGGATGTTCACCAGGTTGCGCTGTTCCTGGATCGGGATCAGTAGGTCCTGCTTGATACCGATGACCAGTGTGTCGCATGCGATGCGGCTCGTGCCTTCGGCCAGATTGAGGGCGTTGCGGCCCAAGTTCGTCAGGTCCATGGCCTTGGACAGCAGGAGGTAGCAGTTGGGGTCGAATAGCCGGGCGAATTTGTTGGCCTGGTAGTCCATGTAGCTCTCGACCTCGAACGTCGCCGCCTTGAAATGCATAGGTCCCGTGGGATTCCAGTCGAAGCGTGCGTCGAACTCCTCACGCGAGCGGTAGCACGTCATGCCCAGCTCACGAGCCACCTTCATGCCTTCAAGAGGTACACCAGGCGTATAGTTTCCGTCCTTGTACTCGGGGTCAGCTAGGATCGCACGACGTTGTACACGTCGGAAGGCGACCGTGCCGGGGGTGGTCTGGTGTGTGCAGGCAAGACCAACAAGACGATATAGACGATCCGGGAACTGAGCTGCAAATTCGAGAGCCTGGATACCGCCCATACTGGCACCAATGACAGTGTGGACGCTGTCGATACCCAGATCGTCCAAAATCTTCGCATGACAACGTGCCATGTCAGCAGGTGTGAGCTGTGGGAACGAACTCTTGTACTTCTCGCCTGTGAGTGGATTGACAGTCAATGGTGACGTAGCGCCAAAAGGGCTGCCCAGTACAGACGGGCAAATGACGCGGAAGTAGGACGTGTTGATGGCTTTGCCAGGACCGATCATGTTCTCCCACCAGCCAGGTCGAGGGTCATCGCGGTTGGAAGCGGCGTGACTCGAGTGCGAGAAGGACGGCAGCACCAAGATGGTGCGGTCGCCAGGCAGCGAGCAGTCTCCCCACTGTTCCCACTCGATGGTTATCTCGGGCAGCGAGCCGCCTAATTCCAGTGGGAACTCCTGCTTGAGAATGGACTGGTACTTGTTGCGAGTGAGCGTAAAGTCGCCGCCATTGCGCTTGGGGTCCACCACATACGACCGCTGCTGGCTGAACACGCTACTGCGTGCGAGCTGCGAGGTCGCGGGGCCACGACGAAGAGCTGTTTGAGCTACGCGACTGCAATAGTGAGAGAATTAGCGTTGGAAGTTGGTCCATTTTTAGTGGAAAACCTACCGCGCCAGCATTAATTGCTTGTTTCCTTTCACTTCTGCTCTTCGAGTTAGAAGATTGAATGAGCTCTTCGTGCTCTCCATCGAAGTGTGACGAGGTGCCGATTCGACACTCCATTGGTTGAAGACTTCAAGTGACAGCGCAGGGATAGTGACTAGTCACTATTTAGAAGGGACATCTTTGTCACTTGCTGTTTGTAAGGTGCGCTGTGGCCTGCATCCGGCCAAAAGTGCCCCACTCTGGCACTGGCAGGCGCAAACGTACCAGATCCGTTGGTCTCTGGAGACGCTCAGGTTGGTCAGGCAAGCGCTTGGCCTCGAGATCAGCTTGGTCAGGCATGATCCAGCTGTGTGCGTTGCAGGAAATAGGACGGTGGACCTGCGTTGATGGATGGTAACCGCAACACTTGCGCTGATGAACAGGGTGGCGTTGTGGAAAGTGTTGCACCAAGGGACAGCCCAAGCATCCATGCGAACCGGTGTTTAGCAACAGTCCAGCGATAAGAGTAGTGCTAATCAAATTTGCACAGATGATCTCGTCTATATGCTGTTCATCACCTTGCTACATCTTGAAATTGCGGTCTATGAGTAAGTCCGGTACATTTCCAGTCAAAACTCAACAGGTGGATCGCAAAATACTGTTCGGTATCACCTCACTCGGAGTTATCGATTTGATACGGTAGCGACTTGCTCAAGACTTGCACCAATTCACGCTAACCGACCGTCCCGAATGGGTCGTGGTGCACGAGCGGGTTTAGCAGAACACTTACTATATCATATGTGCTCTCAAGTCGTACGATGTAGTACTGACGAGTTCAACGCCATGGTGCCTGCGATGAAAATATCCAAGCACAAACCAGTCCACAGGAGCCACACTACTTAGCAGACGCCTAAGGAAGAACTCTCAATCCCGATCAGTTCATCCAACGTAGCTTAAAGATTGGATATCTGCATAGGACAAACTATTACCGTAGCTTCCTGGTACGAAGTAGTGCAGAGTCCTTCACCAGCTCCTGCTACGTAGTTGTTGCAGAAGTCCATCTCGGTGAGTCACTCTCAACCTAAGCATAGCCGGGCGATTGTAACGGTTTTTCGGTGATCGTGCAGATTCATCAAGGCAAAAATGCATCCTGTTTATTGTTTGTTACTGACTAACATCAATCTTTATCTTCACAGGAGATTCTCCAGTGCTCTATGCGTATGCAAACGCTCGCATTTACAGGTAGGTGGTGTCGACCCACCACTCGGTCTCGTAGCCTTCGCCAAGGACATCCTTGATAGCAACAGGAGCTTCCAGCTGTCCACTGAAGGCGACACGGCTGTCATTGGCGGCGCCAGGGCCTGAGTTGTTAAACTCCTTGAAGTAAACGTTCGCAGTGCTAGACGTGGCATCCCAAGTCGCCCATCCCTCCGGCTTGACAACGTCGCCGAGCTCGCTGTTCTGCCACACGACCTTGGCATCCGGACGCCACGGGCGACCCAGGACAGTCGAGTTGACACCGCTCTTACCGAAAACACGAGCACGGTTGAAGACGTAAATGGCCGGGCTGGATGCAGATTCACGGCCGCTGGCAGAGATGAAACCAGTGCCAATGGTCTCAATGTCACAGGACTCAAACCAAGCCTGCGCGTAGCGACCAAACACGAAATCGGTCGCACCATTGATGTACGTACGGGCGTAGAGCTCGCGACCCTTGTCGGCAAGCACAGTGTCTTGGTATCCCGTAAGGTTGCATGCGTAGAAACCGTAGTCGGTGGCGTTAACGTTGACGGCTAGCGCCTGGCCGACGTTTCCAGCAGTGTTGGCAATGTTGAGGTTGTATACCTTCACATTGTCCGACTTGAAGCGCACGGTACTGGTCATGTCGTTACGGGCCTCACCCGTCACCTCCTTGGGAATGTCCTTCTGTGCCTTGGCCTGGGTGATGGTCACCTCGTTCTTCGCGTAAGACGTCGCGTCGCACGTGAAGCCCTGCAGCACCAGCGGGCCGGATAGCGGCGAGATGAGCACTTGTTCGTTGTAAACACCAGGGCGGACGAAGATGGTCTGCTCCTGCGTCGTGGAGGGGTCCAGCTTTGACACACCTTCCTGCACAGTCTTAAAGCTGTTCTTGTACGAACCCGTGGCATCAACAACAATAGCGCCAGCCGGAGGCTCAGTGCGCGTGTTTGCTCCAGTGCATGCTTCATCGGCAAGAGCTCCAGCTGCAAGACCAGCGAATGCAACGAGTGGTGCGAAGATCTGCATCGTTCAGATTTGGTGTGACGAGGAAAATTAAGGAATGAGCAGCAGCAGTGATTAACTTGTCCTGATGACACATCACGAGCACATTTACTGTTCGTGTGATTGTGCATGCAACTCGCACATGTTTTCCCCTTCCCCGACCAAGTGGCATCACGGATGTCAAGCTTATGGCTCCCGCTTACTAAAATGCTACGAGAGGTCCGGCAGGATTGTCTCGAGGCGAGACTCGACATCTGTAGCTGCTGCCAGCTGAAATCCCTCCACTTCCGCACGTTGCATAGCTGCTTGCATAAAACGCCAAGGCGCCAATGTCAACAGGGCCAGTGTGATCGTTAGGTAAGGATTCGTAGTATACTTGTAGAGTTATTACGTATGTGTCCAAGCATTTAATCAATACTTCGTATCAGGATGTTGTTCAGGTCCGGTCGAAGATGGTCGTATCAGGATGCTGACCATCCTCGACCAGCCCTGAACAACAGCAAGCTGCATCTTTTCAAGAAAACATGAAACACACATGACGGTATTCGCTTGTACAGTCAAGACAGGAAGGCGTTGGTTGTATGCTTGTTACTCCACGAAGTAGACCGGAATTTGCTACTTGCACGTTGTGCCGTTCGTTCAACGAATATTGAGTCTCGTCAAGGTCACTTCACGAAATCCCAAACATTTGCCCATCTGCGAAGTGCTACTGCTGGCGCTGGAGAACCAGAGCCTGACAGACTGTAGTACAGTAGGGTGTGGTAAATATCAACCTTCCTCGTATACAAAAGTTGCGAACATGCAAATCTGCATGAATGGGCACGAAGATAACATGTACTGCAACGACTTCCATTCAAAAGCGAACAATTATGAGTAAACATTAGTAAGTACCAGACATTGCTTAGTGTAGACAGCAAATAAGACTGGTGCGGGTTCTTGGTCTCCTCTTTTTAAGGGTATTGGATCTCCAGGAAGTAGGAGCTGGGTTGCTAGGTTTAGACGAGCTTCGTATGAACGCCTTCAAAATGTGTCATCTCTTCCGGAACGATGTCTACACACTGGTAAGCGCGTGTGTTGATGGCGGTCAATTCTTGCCACCGCCAAGGTTACACGCATTGGGAGGATGGAATAAACTCCTATAGCCGACCTAAGAAACGGTATTGTCGTGTCCAGGCGATGAGCAGTAGCGGTCGTCACTCCGTTGGTAGGGATATCTGCTCATCTCATGGTCGATAGCACCATTTGGACGAAACGCGAAGCGCGCGATATCAGTCCATGCTTTAGTAATTCGCTTGATCACAACAGGCTTTTTGGATATACAGGTCGCACCCGGTATATGTTGCGCCGCAAACTGCTCGATCTCCTGGACGCGCGCTTTGTTGATTCTCCCAGTGACAAGATTCTGAGGTTGTGCAGATCTGGTGTCTGTTCTCGAACGACATCGGTCCCTGGAGATCCCATGATTCCATACTTGACGATAGTCACTATTGGTTCTGGCATCGCTTCTGCAGGGCTTGGTAGCAAACACACCGTCGTGTGTGGGTAACTGAATTATGTGGGTTGGTATCGCTACACCATGGACTTCCATTCTTGAATCATTCATAGCTGCGCGAGACTGCTGACGTAAGAGTAGGCGTTGAAATGGTGTAGGTGTACTACAAGTTGGAGGTTCAAGCACGACTTTTGTTGTGGCCTCTTCATTTTCAGCAGTGGACATCACACCCTCAGGAACCACCGTTATATCGGTCAGCTGTGTTGTACTCACCGTATTGCTTTCTCCGTTGCTACTGTTGTGGCTCTCGTATTCATGTCGAAATGAACTCAGGCAGGTATCGTTGAGTGGGTGAAAGCTATTGAATCGTTCTTCCTGGGTAATATCGTTGGAGACTGGTTGTGTTGAATGATCATCAAAACCTACGTAAACGTTGCATGGGGGGTAGTTGACAGCGGTACTGCAGGTGTTGTAACTCTTCCTGCTCGAGTAGCTATCCATAAACTCGCGTGCTTCGTTTGATAGACAGCCCAAGATGTCGCTGTTGATGAGGCTGCTGAGAGCGCTACTGCTAGCACAACTGCCCTTCCAATGGCTGGAATTACTGCAATAAGATCCGTCAAGATCGAGCTTGACGCCACTCGTGGTCCTCTCATATTCATGAGCAGCGACGTTGGAAGATGGTTGATTGTGAAGTGATATGGTGTGCTCTCCAGCCCGATTACCAGCGATTATCTTGATCTCAGTGATGGACTCTGTTGCTGCTGATCGAATAAATACGAGCTCGTCAGGGCTTTCGCTAGATCGCCAGCTCTCGCTGTCATTATCTTCATGTGCAGATGTGGGGCACAAGTCCTGCAGCAGAGGCACATTGTTCATCCTGGTGTTCAACGCGACAGTATCCTCGAAATGGCTGTCACTTTCCAGCTCTGGTTCAGGATCCGGTAGAACGTCAAAATTTACCGCGAGCGCGCGAGACATCTGCATCAGACGGACAGTCATAAAGACTGTCTCTAGAGCTGACCACCACGCCTTGTAGATTGCAGACGTTGGTGCACGCACCTTCACACAGTGGCGACGACTGCCGTAACAAACGGTAAACTGGCAGTGCCGTTCGTCCTTTAGTGATGAGAACATGCACGTGGGCATGTTGTCAACGCGGTCGAGAGGGATTTTCAAGGTGTTACCGAGGGCCTTTGGGCGGGCAATCGTCAGTAGACCCTGGTGCTTTGAACCTTGGACTTGGCTAGTAGGAAATGAAAGCGCGACAGCAGCCTTATACCTATGTCCATGAGCCAAACGAACAAGAAACAGGGACGAACGAATGATCAAATTGATGTATCAAGAAAGACCAACATCACCAGCCCTCACCAGAAACAGCCGTATGCACGAATCTTCATTATACAGTGAAGATCAGCCGAAGCATTCATCTTGTAATACTTGTTGGATGTGTGTATGAAAATGTCGTTGTGGTTGTCTTTACTTGAACGTTGGTGTCTTCTTCTTTGCCTACGTGCAATTTGAAGAATGAGAAGACCGTCGGGTCCACCACACACGAGATTGCAGGATTACAGCGAAGTGTTCGTGCCCATTTGCGAGTCCGTTTTCAGTTCAGTGGTGCAAGTGACCGCAGCTGTTTCACGCTGTGGACACCACTGGTTGACACGAAATATATCGGTACTACGTGTAGCAAGGAAGCTGAAAGTTTAATTATTCGCACCCTCTGCTAGTGTTGTTTGCTGATAGGAAATAGCATCATAGGACTGTAGTATGAGTGGAGATTGTTCAGTCAAAAGCCATGAGATCCAATCTCGCGCCACGCTTGACTTGACGAGATCACCGAAAAACCGTTATCGGTCTGTCCCGTCTATATATCATTTGTAGACGAAAAGAGACGGGTCTTTGAGTTGCATCCTTTCATGATCCAATGGATCAGATCCATTGTGCGTCACCCACTACTTAGAAGCATGCAACCGAAACACGAGTAAAAGAGTGACAGAGTGAGCACCTGCATTGTCGTGCTACATCTTGTCCCAGAGACGCTTTTACCTGAGCCAGTGTTGCCAACTTGCTCGATCTGCAGCTTTGTGTTCAAGCGAAGGACACAAGCATCTATTCATGTCGAGAATCAACTAGTTGGAAGTCGTACTCTCTTGTAATTCACATTGGGTAGCCACTGCGAAGTCGAAGCAGCTGCAATCACTTGACTGGGCGTAACAGATGTTGAAGGCGAACAAAGATCTTCAGTCTCACTAAGATGATCAAGTTGGTTTTCGTCTGTTAAACATTGGAGTTTACAGCCATTTCACTAGCCAATAATTCGAGGTTCAAGTCTGTTGAAGCCCACATAAAGTGTAATTAGAAGGGCTCGTAAGATTCGTTTGTTGCACGAGTTCAGTCGAACACTCCAGCTAAACCGAGAGTGAGAAGGCCGCGTTCATTTTTTGATTTGCGCTACAGCAGTGCAGAAGAATACCAATAACAAAAGAAACTGCATCGTGTTGCAACCAACCCCCCCAGACACCACAACATGAATACACAACATATTTTTCGATGCACCATGAAAATGCGGATGTGTGGAGTTTTTTGGTGAGATCACTTCGCGCGTTTATTTCTACATACTAACACACTAACTCACCTAGCTGGTTTGTTCTTATTTCATCCCTTCTCAATTATCCCAGGTACAAGGCTGTCGTCTCACTCAGATTTACATCGTCACTATCGCCGGGTCAGCCACACCAGGGTCGACTGACTATTGCTCGACCCACCGTATTCGGAGGCAAGATAGAGATATTGCTCGACCGTAACACGACCCGTCTCGTATCCGCGTCAAGGAAACACGAAAGTCGTCATCAACTCAAGATCCGCTATGGTAAGAGGTTCCAGACCTTGACGCTACGCGCGCCGACCAGTGCAATTTTTGAGACGTGGTGGGCGGCATTCAAGAGTGCTCTTGCCTCTCCTAACTTCGTGGTGCTCCCGATTATTGATGCCAGCACGCATCATGTGGCAATCGCACCAGTTCTACCACCAAGACGTAATGAGTCACGATCCAAACACACCATGACACTAGAAACCGTGGCGGAAGAAGAGCATGGAAACGAATCGAGTAACGATATACCCATTCTTGAAACTGGCGGTCCTTCTTCTCCAACCGAGACAGATATTCTCGCCAGCTGGCGAACGTGGGCAAGTCTCGACTACTTCGCCACACCACCAAGTATTACCGACGCATTTTCAAGCAATGATTCCTCTACCAATGAAGTAGACGACATTAATTGCAGCACCAAGGACAACAACAGACCAAGCGATAGAATCTCAGTCTACAGTGATATCAGCGAGTTTTGGTCGAGACCATCAGAGTGGGAAGACGAGATGCATCACGGTGATTCCGCCCCCACCGTCATGAATGTGTCCAACTCGTCGACCTCGCAAAATCGTACAATCCCGGACTCACACTATATGAAGATCAGTGCCTAGCTGCTTAATAGCTCTAGCACG